>JBAKBP010023871.1:0-36206 GCA_037953745.1 Lithodes maja
ATTCATCAACGTACTGACCTCAATCTTTGGCTACCTCCTTCTTTTTCTTCTTCCTTTTTGTTCTTCTTCGTCTTCTTCGTGACAGGGGAGGGGATGGAAGAGGGGGGTGGGGGGGGGGGGCGGGGGCATATATGAGGAACGGTCTTACCCTAATTTTCATTCTTGTCATGCGTTGTGATAGTTTTTGCTGTGCTATGTTAATTACTTTGTGCTGTGCTGTGTTAGTTTTTGCTGTGCTGTGCTATATACACCTTGTAGCCTGCACTACAGCCAAGCCCAATGCCAGGTCAGGTGAAGGTATTGAGGGATAAGCCTTTACAACGGCACCTCGTATCTACATTCTACTTTCCTACTTTTTTGAGAAGTGTAGAGAGGGGAGAAGGGGTGTTGAAGAGAGAGAGGAAGCTGTTGGAGTGGCTTTGTTATGTGTGTTATGCCTTACTTGTCTGTTGTTTACAGGGGAGGGTGTGGCGGGGGTGTTGGAGAGAGGAAGCTGTTGGAGTGGCTTTTTTATGTATGTTATTAGTCAGTCTGTATACATGAAGGGGTGTTGGAGAGAGAGGATGCTGTTGGAGTGGCTTTGTTATGAGTGGTATGCCTTAATTATTCTCTTCCTATTTTTCTGAAGAGTGTAGAGAGGGGAGAAGGGGTGTTGGATAGAGAGGAAGCTGTTGGAGTGGCTTTGTTATGTGTGTTATTGGTCTATATAGAAGGGAGAAGGGGTGTTGGAAAGAAAGAAAGCTGTTGGAGTGGCTTTGTTATGTGTGTTATTAGTCAATGCTTTACTTATTCTCTTCTCCTTGTTGTTTACAGGGGAGGATGCTGTTGGAGTGGCTTTGTTATGTGTGTTATGCCTTACTTATTGTCTTATCTTTGTTGTTTACAGGAGAGGAAGCTGTTGGAGTGGCTTTATTATGTGTGTATTATGCCTTACTTATTCCCTTCTCTTTGTTGTTTACAGGGGAGGAAGCTGTTGGAGTGGCTTTGTTATGTGTGTATTATGCCTTACTTATTCCTTCTCTTTGTTGTTTACAGGGGAGGGTGTGCTGGGAGTGAGGAACTGTCTGCTGGCCCGTCAACTCTGCACCGATGACCCCTCCTGCCGTAGTGTCCTTGAGATTATCCCCAGAGTCTGTGGCCCAGAGAGTGGTGAGTACACAGACAGGTTATTGTTAGCGTTATTAGTACACAGACATGTTATTGTTAGCGTTATTAGTACACAGACACATTACTGTTAGCGTTATTAGTCTGTGGTCCGGAGAGTGGTGAGTACACAGACATAATTTTTGGATATTAGAATATATATATATATATATATAACACCCCGTTCTTAACATTAATCATCAATTACAAACCCCAATGTACTTGCATAAACTAATGAATGCATATTGTCCTCCCGGGATTCGAACTTGGGACACCACACCCAGAACATAAGCATCTAAACCATTACACCACCAACACAGTTTACCAGTATATGTTATTTTTCTATCTCTCTTAATGTGTGCGTCTAAATACAGCTTCAATATCAACAAAAAGGCGTCACCGGAACTGACTACTTCCGGTTTACCTGCCAACAACATTCCTGAGTCTCTCTCTCTTCACCATCTTCACTGCTCCTTAAGGGGAGGCAGTTGGTTTTGGGGGACTTCCTTCTCTCTCATGTTTGGCCCCATTAGTTATGACATTTTAAGACAATCGCCCCATCAGTTTGGCGATATTCAGACCTTTTGCCCCATTTCTTTGTCAATATTAAGACCTTTCGTGCCATGTAGGTGTCATTTTTTTCCTGGCGAGCGATAGCGAGCTGTAATTATAGAAGTAACCGGCCTTCGGCTGAGACTTTTTTTCTACCGAAAAATGTACAAATTTATATCGAAGGGGGTCTTGTGGGTGTTCTTTTAAGTTTGATGGAGGTTTAGAGAGCAAACTAAGCCCCCTCTTTAAACCATTGAGCCGAACCAGTAAATTATGCTGCACAATACCGTCTGAGCTTCCATAAAATGCTAGGTGGATTCAGTTCATAAATTCAGGCAACTCTCTTTCTCTCTATCTTGAGATTTAAACAGACATAGCATGGATACGTGGTTATCATTGATGTTTTGCAGACACCTTTCAAAACGAATACACATTATATTATACTAAATATATATATATATATATATATATATATATATATATATATATATATATAATATATATATACATATAAGTGGTCTTGCCACTGGCCTGGTAATCCAAAGGTCCCGGGTTCAAATCCCGATGTATCAATGGGAAGATATTATTGGGATGGAATTTGTGCTATTAATTATATCAGTGCATTACCACAAAGCCCACCGAAACGCTAATAAAATACCCTCATTGTTCCCTGATTAAATAGCACTGTATGAATATTCCCATATTCAAAATATGCTATAGGGGTGCAATGCCTGGTGAGTTAGCTGCTCAACAGGTGGCGTTGTGTGTTGGTGTAAGAGTGAGTGTCCGAGTGTAGGGGGTGAGACAGTGAAGCACGGGAACGAGGTGGCTTCAGAGATGGGGTCGCTTCGGACCATAGGTGAGCACCGTGCCTCATGTGAAGGCAAGATGGCAGGTGCTCGTTGTACTCTACGTGCTTCACATGCCTCACTCCCTAGACTGGAACAAGACCTCACGGGCTTCACTGCTCATTGTACAGCTGTGAATGTCCAGGCTCTCAGCCTATGCCCGAGAGGGAGTAAGTTGGAATATAGAAAAAAAAAAAAAAATACCGGTATATACCTGTATATAATATAGACAAATTAGGATAGGAGCCACAAACGTCCACATCTTGACAGTTTATTGTATAATATTTCGGAAAACCTTGTTCATCTAATATAACACACACACACACACACACACACACACACACACACACACGTACACACACAGCCCGTAGCCTAGTAGGTAGCGCTCTCGTCTCACACACGAGGGATCAGGGGTTCAATCCCCCGGCCGGGCGGAGACAAGTTGGGCTTGTCTCCTTTCATGTGTTAGCCACACACACACACACACACACACACACACGTACACACACAGCCCGTAGCCTAGTAGGTAGCGCTCTCGTCTCACACACGAGGGATCGGGGGTTCAATCCCCCGGGCCGGGCGGAGACAAGTTGGGCTTGTCTCCTTTCATGTGTTAGCCTCAGTTCACCTAGCTGTAAATAGGTACCTGGAATAAGTGGACGACGTTGTGACGTCCCATCTGGGGTTGGCAAAAATGGTACAAGGCGAGATGGGTATCATATGGTTCACCTAAGCTACTGGTCAACCTAAGCCTTCGGGTGAGACTGGTACCGTAGTGAGAATGGTACCATACAGATTAACCCTAAGCCTTCGTTTCCAGATGTCGCCAATTGGCTAAAATACAGACTACACACACATCCACAGCCATTCCAACGATACATAAACACTTAACATGCATTTCACGCAATACATTCCCCAGTTAAGGAGGCGCGATAATAATGAGCTTAGCTCGCATTGCGTGGATTCCCTTGACGAAAACAAGCAAGCAAGTGAATAACACACACACACTATAGTAATATTTGACCTTGTTTGTGCGTGTTGTTAAGTAGACCCTGGTGACCCCATTACTCCGTGACGTGTGCAGAGAGAGAGAGAGAGAGAGAGAGAGAGGAGAGAGAGAAGAGAGAGAGAGAGAGAGAGAGAGAGAGAGAGAGAGAGTTATACGAGTTTAATACACGTCCAGCTGTCACCTGGCTGGAACATACCCTCACAAAGAACCAGGTTATTATACGCTAAAATGGTGCAGGGAGAGCGAGAGAGAGAGAGAGTGAGAGATGAGAGAAGAGAGAGAGAGAGAGAGAGAGAGAGAGATGAGAGATGAGAGAGAGAGAGAGAGAAGACATTTCGTGCTATTTACCTGTCTATTTTACCTGACGGACGATAGCCAGCTGTGCTTTTAAGAGGAACCGGCCTTCGGCTCGGACATTTTTCTACCGAAAAATATATACATTTATCTCGAAGGGGGTCTTGGAGGTATTCTTTTAAGCATGATGGAGGTCTAGGGAGGAAATTCAAAATCTCCCCTTCATTTGACGTATACTGTCATACTCCCGTCTCATAATACTACCACCTGTCTAATAGATATCGCACACAATTTTCCCGGGAATAATATGATACGGTAATATACGTTTTGTTTTGTTTTTGTTTTGTTTTTCTAAGCCTGTCGACTGTCTTTTCAACTGGTTGACGAGATATTGTTGAGTTTTCCTTCTCCGGCATGCTTATATTAAACGATGTTTTGTTTTGTTTTTCAGTTTAGGAAGTATACAGTATATGTGTATCGATCAGCGGTTTAATTATAGCTGGCCGACATTTTTTGCTTGGAAACCGTCCAATTTTAAGGTGAGATGGGCCGGGTATTGTTTTGGTCTATTAAGGTGAGATGGGCCGGGTATTGTTTTGGTCTATTAAGGTGAGATGGGCCGGGTATTGTTTTGGTCTATTAAGGTGAGATGGGCCGGGTAATTGTTTTGGTCTATTAAGGTGAGATGGGCCGGGTATTGTTTTGGTCTATTAAGGTGAGATGGGCCGGGTATTGTTTTGGTCTATTAAGGTGAGATGGGCCGGGTATTGTTTTGGTCTATTAAGGGGAGGCAGACCGTTTTTCTGGACCCCCTTCTCCCTAATGTTTAGCCCCACTAGTTTTGAGATTATAAGACGTTCGGCCCATTAGTTTGGCGATTTTAACACCTATCGACCCATTTCGTTGTCAATTTTAAGACCTTTCGTGCCATTTAAGTGTCGATTTTTTCCTGATGAGCGATAGCAAGCCTGCAATTTTAAGAGGAAGCGGACTTCGGCCGGAACATTTTTCTACCGATTAATGTAAAAATGAATCTAATGGATTTTTGTGTTTAATGTGATGGAGGTCTAGGGAGTAAACTAGAAAAATAATGAATACATGCAAAAATCCCCCAAAGAGTGAACCATCTCCCCTTAACAACCACTAACCCCTATAACTAAAGAATAGCTAAAGTAATCCAGCTAATCTTGCTACCATTTAGGAAGAGTCAGCCAGGGAATAGGTGTGGAATTTTACAGTCTATTCGCTCCGGCCCTTTGTGAGTTATACGAGGTTAAGCTGTTAAGGGTTATGATTTTCGCATACCCGGTAGTTGTAATGGATAGACTCTCTCTCTCTCTCTCTCTCTCTCTCGCTCATCTCACTTTCACGAACACGTACTGAAAACTTTACATGCACACACACACACACACACACACACACACACTTACTTTTAGACATATAATACATATATGTACTGTATATACGTTGGTATGTATTCATGCATGTATGTCTGTGTGTGTGTGTGTGTGTCCATGAATGTTTGCTTGTATGCGTATTATTGTGTGTTAGTATGTATGGGTCTGTGTGTACGTGTGTGTGTACGTTATTCACTTGCTTGTTTCGTCAAGGGGAATCCACGCAATGCGAGCTAAGCTCATTATTATCGCGCCTCCTTAACTGGGAATGTATTGCGTGAAATGCATGTTAAGTGTTTTATGTATCGTTGGAATGGCTGTGGATGTGTGTGTAGTCTGTATTTTAGCCAATTGGCGACATCTGGAAACGAAGGCTTAGGGTTAATCTGTATGGTACCATTCTCACTACGGTACCAGTCTCACCCGAAGGCTTAGGTTGACCAGTAGCTTAGGTGAACCATATGATACCCATCTCGCCTTGTACCATTTTTGCCAACCCCAGATGGGACGTCACAACGTCGTCCACTTATTCCAGGTACCTATTTACAGCTAGGTGAACTGAGGCTAACACATGAAAGGAGACAAGCCCAATTTGTCTCCGCCCGGCCGGGGGATTGAACCCCCGATCCCTCGTGTGTGAGACGAGAGCGCTACCTACTAGGCTACGGGCTGTGTGTGTGTGTGTGTGTGTGTGTGTGTGCGCGCAGCTCAATATAAACAGCCATTACACTTCCTCGTATTATCAGGCTTGCAAACAAAAAGTTACCATGAATTGAAATCCCATGATGAAAGTTTTGGGATTTGTAAATATTATATACCATATGTCACCAAACTACATGAACAAAAGTTGGCTGTAAACCCGGTGTCCCCATATACTAATACTATTAAGGGGAGGAAGACCGTTTTTCGGGACCCCCTTCTCCCTCATGTTTAGCCCCACTAGTTTTGAGATTATAAGATGTTCGGCCCATTAGTTTGGCGATTTTAACACCTTTCGTCCCATTTCGTTGTCAATTTTAAGACCTTTCGTGCCATTCAAGTGTCGATTTTTTCCTGGCGAGCAATAGCGAGCCTGCAATATTAAGAGGAATAGGCCTTCGGCCAGGAAATTTTTCTGTCGAAAAATGTAGAAATTTATCTTGAAGGGGGGTCTAGGGGGTGTTTTTCTAAGCTTGATGGAGGTCTAGGGAGGAAACTAAAACAAATATATGAATAAATGTATTAATAGACCAAACAAACGGTCAGCCTCCCATTAATACTATGTGTGGTATATTATTCAGTGTTCACATTATTATTTTGTTCTGTACCCCTTTCTCATGTTTAGCCCCATTAGTTTCCAGGTTTTGATACGTTCGAACCATTTCTACGTCAATGTTGAGACCTTTCGTGACATTTAGGTGTCGACTTTATCCATGCGAGCGATAGCGAGCCTGCAATTCAAGAGGAACGGCCTTCAGCCGCCAAACAAATGGACCGAACGTCTTAAAATCGCAAGACTAATATGCTAAACATGAGGGAGAAGGGGGTCCAGAGAAACGACTACCAGTGGTTGTACAGTAGCGCTAATAAGTCCTGTCTCACCTGTCATTTCGTTTGGCTCGCTCTGGGCTGTATTAATGTCTGTCAGATGTTGAATTGGGTGCGTTAGTGTCGGAGCATGTTTGTATATCCCACTCGAAATGAATAGATCAAGTTTAGATATTGCAGATACCAATTATTGATCAAAATATAGTTGGTGCCCAGACATCACTTATTTTGCCGACTGGTCTCACGTATTTTGCCGACTGGTCTCACTTATTTTGCCGACTGGTCTCACTTATTTTGCCGACTTATCTCACTTATTTTGCCAACTGGTCTCACTTATTTTGCTGACTGGTCTCACGTATTTTGCCGACTGGTCTCACGTATTTTGCCGACTGGTCTCACATATTTTGCCGACTTATCTCACTTATTTTGCCGACTGGTCTTACATATTTTGCCGACTTATCTCACTTATTTTGCCGACTGGTCTTACTTATTTTGCCGACTGTACAGCATATTTATCGCTGGATTTATGATTCTGAAAAAGTGGTAATACATTTTTGCCTCATTTTTCCACCTGCTTTATTAACAGTAGAGTTTAAGAGGGGAAGGGTACGTTTTTTGGTCGATTTTTTCACTTATTTATTATTATTTTAGTTTCCTCCCTAGACCTCCATCACACTTAAAAAACATCCCCAAGATCCCCCTTTTAGATATATTTGTACATTTTTCGGTAGAAAAATGTCCCGGCCGTCCCTCCTTAATTTTAGACTCACTATCGCTTGTCAGGAAGAAATCGACACCTAAATGACACGAAATGTCATAATATTGACAAAGAAATGGGGCGAAAAGTCGTATAATCGCCCAAGTAATGGGCCGAATGTCTTAACATTTGAAAACTATAGTCCGTTCATTCAAGGTTGGGCAGAAATCGCAACCTCTAACCTCTGTAACTCAAAAAGGGTTGGAGCAAATGAGCCGTCAATTTATACACCTATTCCCTGGTCTAGTCTTCCTATTTGGTAGACAATATTAGCTCGATTACTCTAGTCATTTGTGAGTTATGACAGGTTAGGGGTTACGATTTCTGCCCAACCTAAAATGAACGGACTATAGTAGGGTTAAACATGAGGGTGAAGGGGGGCCAGTAAAAACAACCATCCCCCCCCCACCCCCGCCCCACCTTTAATTTTTGTGTCTGAATTTAATAAGGTTGCCCCCCCCCCACCCCCACCCCCCCCCCCTAGTATTTTATGAGCGTCCTAATTATTCTCGGCTTAAGGGGGGATGGTTACTTTTTTGGTCGATGTTTTTTTTTCTTTTTTTCATATATTTATTATTATTTCTAGTTGTCTCCCTAGACCTCCATCAACATTTAAAAACCAACCCCAGGACCCTCCTTCAAGATATTTTTGTACATTTTCCGGCCGAAGGCCGGTTCCACTTAAATTATAGGCTCGCTAAAGCTCGCCAGGAAAAAATCGACACCTAAATTACACGAAAAATCTTAATATTGACAAAGAAAAGGGGCGAAAGGTCTGAAAAATCGCCAACCTAATGGGCCGAACGTCTTAACATTTGAAAACTAAAGGGGCTAAGCGTGAGGGAGCAGGGGGGGGGGGGGGGGCCTGAAAAACCGACCCTCTCCCCTTAAGCTTTATATACAGATTGATTCCCGGCGGCGCCAGAGGGATTTGTACCATAGTATCTATATCTCCTTAATATTTGTTAATTATTTTTATTTATTTTTTAATTTTTTAATGTAATCAATGGGTATTATATATTTGTGTTTGAGGTCTGTCTGTCTGTCTGGTGTATTTAATGTATCCATTGGTTTTCGCATGCTCTCTCTCTCTCTCTCTCTCTCTCTCTCTCTCTCTCTCTCTCTCTCTCTACCGGTATTTCATAATTTTTGTTTTCGGTTATTTTTGTTTTCGATTAGTCTAGGCTATCATCCCTGGTGGCCTATTTCTGCGTACTTCAATTTTTAAATTTTCAGTTAGGCTATCACCGCTGGTGGCCTATTTCTGCGTACCGGTATTTCATAATTTTTGTTTTCGGTTATTTTTGTTTTCGGTTAGTCTAGGCTATCACCGCTGGTGGCCTATTTCTGCGTACCGGTATTTCATAATTTTGGTTTTCAGTTATTTTTGTTTTCGGTTAGTCTAGGCTATCATCCCTGGTGGCCTATTTCTGCGTACTTCAATTTTTAAATTTTCAGTTAGGCTATCACCGCTGGTGGCCTATTTCTGCTTACCGGTATTTCATAATTTTTGTTTTCGGTTAGGATAGGCTATACCCCTGGTGGCCTATTTCTTTTTAAATAAACATAAAATTGTTTTCGGTTCAGCTATCACTGCGTATTCAAATTTAATTTAGTTTTGTTTTAATTTTCGGTTAGGCTATCACCGCTGATAACCTATTTGTGTGTATTTCAACATTTTTGTTTTCGGTTAGGCCTATTTAAGTAAGTGAAGCGACCTGAAGGGAGTGAAGTGTTTTTAAATTGAGTTTAGTGTTTTTAAAGTGAGTTAAGTGTTTTTAAGTGAGTGAAGTGATCTGAAGAAAGTGATCGTCACCATGCCTCGTGCCTGTACGAACTGCGCCGGTAGGTTTGGTGCTTCCATGTTTGCTCCTGTCGATCCACAAGTCTGCCGACTCTGCCAGCAACGAGAGGATTTGACAGCAAAATTGGATGAAGCCCACAACAAGATCAACGCCCTCACCAGGAAGCTGGAATCACTCCAAGAGTTTGTAACACTCAATGTTGGAGTATCACTAACTCCAATTGTTTCAACTCCAGCATCCACCACCGCCCCAACGTCATCTGCCAACAATCCAACACCTGCAGTAGACACTGCAGCAGATGCTTCTGACGAACCTGAGCCGACATCAAACCAGGACAGCCGCCCTGTTCACCTTAAGGCCGTGTCATACAGAACTCGAACGTCGCGCGACCTACCCCCGAACACGATGACTTGCATTTTTGAGGCGAATGCATCCGATATTATCCCGATGTTGGTCAAAGAAGAACATCCCCAGATAATGCCCCGACATTCCCAGACTATGCCCCAAACAAGACTCGAATGTAACTCGACACTCCCGACCGATTTACGTTAAAGACCCGAACATTAGAGGAATATAATCCGATGCATGCCAGAGCAAGACCCGATCAAAACTCGAATGTGCCAAGAATCAGCCGACAAATATTTAACGGTATTTACACCCGAACCTACCTTGACCCGATACAAAAGATATTATGAGGAACACCAGAGGATCACCGGCCGCATCTGCCCGACCATCAGAAGACCTTAACACGATACTAGAAGAATGTGTGACGAACACCTGTACCTGCCCTATATAAACAGGGTGTGGTCGCACACATGCCAGTCGCACATCATGCATCACCACGGTAACATAGCGCTCCCGGAGCTCCACCCACCCACGGAGGAGGAGTTGGAGATGGCCATTTTTTATCAGGAGCTTGTTGTAGCCCACCTAACCCACATGCTACTCATCACCACCATCCTGAAGAACGAGCGTCAGCGCCATGTAAGACCCAGGACACCACGAAGCTGCAGCGTCAAACCTTGGATCGCCCAGAGAACCACATACGGACACTACCACCAACTACTGAAGGAGCTAGTGGACACTGACAGGACCACCTACAAGTATTATCTGCGTATGGACGAGGACCTATTCAATGACATTGTACGCCGTCTGACACCCAGGATCAAGAAGGAGACAACAAATTGGAAGAAGCCCCTGGAACCAGGTTTGAGAATGGCCATGACACTACGATTTTTGGCCACAGGGGAGGCATACAAGAGCATGTCCTTAAACTTTCGTGTAGGTGCAAACACAATCTCCCTGGCAGTACGTGAGACATGCGAGGCTATAATTCAGGAGTATATGGAAGAGGTTATTGTGTGCCCATCAACACCCGAAGGTTGGAAACAGGTTGCCAAGGGTTTCGAAGAGAGGTGGAACTTCCGGCACACCATAGGGGCAATCGATGGCAAGCACATAGCCATACAACCTCCAGGAAACTGCGGCTCCCTCTACTACAACTACAAACATTACCACTCCATTGTTCTCCTGGCAGTGGTTGATCACCTGGGCAAGTTTATGTACGTGGACGTGGGAGCGAACGGTTCCGCATCTGATGGTGGCATCTTCCAGGTGAGCGACATCCGGCAGGCCCTGGAGGACGGTGCCGCAGGCTTGCCGGAAGCAGAGCCATTTCCCGGAGAGGACCGTCCAATGCCCTACTTCCTCGTTGCGGATGACGCATTCCCCATGAGGGAATGGTTACAGAAACCCTACCCTCACAGAGGACTGGATGAAACCAAGAGAAACTACAACTACAGACTCTCCCGGGCCAGGAAGCAGGTGGAGAATGCCTTCGGTATGCTGGCAAACCGCTTCAGATGTCTACTCACAACCATGAACATTCACCCCAGCACCGTGGAGAAGGTAGTCATCGCCTCATGTATACTCCACAACCTCCTCATAGACAAACGGCAAGGGCAACATGGACAAGCATCTCAGCGTCAGGAGAACATGGAACAAGGTGACTGGACCAGGGACCCCTTGGATGGACTACAACCACTGCAGCGGCAGAGGGGACCAGCTACTGCCAAACTACACCGGGACTACTTGGCAGAGTACTACAGCCGGCCAGAACAGCGCCTGCCCTGGCAGGTACCTCTAAACTGAACAGGTAAATTGTCATTACAATTATTCCCCATAAATCAATGCCCTACCTAAATAATTTATATGACACCTTATTAGACTGTGATTATTACCCAATTATCCAGGTCACATTCATAGTTCATTTGCAACTTTCATATATCAAATTGACATGATTATCAATGTTAATAATATAGTTTCGTATCATGTCTAGAATATTTCTTATAATAAAGAGTTTATCATTAAAACACGCCAAGCTTATTAATTTAGCACCTCAATATTGTTTTATGAGTTTAGTCAACAACAAATAATCTCTTGTATAATTATATATTATTCGTGTTGTAAAACGTCAAGCTTTTAAGTTAATTTATCCCATCATTATTGTATATATTACGTATCACATTTTAAAGCTAAACTCTTGTGTTCTTGATACAAATATTAATGTCCTGCATTCATCTTCCCATAATGTATTCATTGTTTTGTGTCATAAACATATTTATTTAGTCATTATATTTTATAAAAAGGAAAAGTACAACCAACATATACACATTATATTTTTATTACATCAATACAAAAATATTTTACAAAGTTGCTTCCTGAGGTTACACACTAATTATATAGTATATACTACCTAGCATAATATTTTGTACTTATCAATATCATGAGTAAATTGTTTCCCCCAACCTGCCCCCACATAAGTAATGAGTAATAAGAACAAGTTATTACACATAATAATTAGTATGTAGAAATAGCTAAAGGTGTCTATAGTAATTTGGTATTACTTGATCTTGCCAATAAGGGGCAAGATCAAGTTACACCAAAGTAATATAGACACCTTTAGGATCTCAAAAGCCAGACATTATTATACTACCCAGCATAATATTTGGTACATATCAATATCACGATTCAATTGTTGCCCCCAGCCTGCCCCCACAAAAGTAATGAGTAATAAGAACAAGTTATCACACATAATAATCGGTATGTAGAAATAGCTAAAGGTGTCTATAGTAATTTGGTATTACTTGATCTTGCCAACAAGGGGCAAGATCAAGTTACACCAAAGTAATATAGACACCTTTAGGATTTCAATACCAAAACAACATTACAACACTAAGGCAATTCATCAATTATCCTACTCACAAACCCGGGGGAAATGTCAACCATCCTTGGGGTGGGGGGCCTGTTCATGTCCACTGGATGGGCTTCAGGTCGTCCAGCGAATGGTTGCGGGGACTTCCATCCTCGTGGCGTGGCAGGGGCTGTCATAGTCTTGGCACCGTGGTAGTAGGAAGGGCCTGGAGCTTGCAGGGTCTCATAGTAGACGTTCTGCTGTGAGGTGTTATGGGTTGGGTGGGCAGACACCTGGCGTTGCTGTGGTGGCTGTTGGGGCTCTCCGTCAGGACCCATCCGTGGGAGGGGGCCTGTCCCACGGCTGTAGGACCGCATAGCCTGTGTGAAGCGCATGACTTCAATTTGGTAGTGGTCTAGATCGGAGGGGTCTAAGTGAGAGAGGTTGTCCTGGATGAATTGGTGAAACAGCTTCAGTGAAGTCTGGGATGGGGTCGCGGCCTTCTTGGTTGCATCCCACCTGGTGTAGAGCTCATTTAAATATTTCTCCCCTTGCCGTAGCTGTTGGAAAAATAGTTAAGCATTAATTAACGAAGAATAAATAACATTAAGGTCACGGATGTAATGTGGACCATATGAAAAATAGAAGATGTCACATAAATAAAATAACACAAAACTAAACATTAAAGTGACGAATGTTTTGGTGACCATACATCTATTTACACGTGCATGCAACAACATATATGGAAAGATAAATAATAATAGTGTTGTATTAATGCGAATATAATAATAATTCTTATGATAAGCATTGGATGGTTAATTATTACTAAAATATTTACCTTGTCGTACAGGTCGCTCTCAACCCCATCACCAGGACTAGGCGCTTTGGTGCCACGACGGTCAGTGGATGTGGAGCGAGTCGATGAAGTGGTGGTTGGAGAGACAGCTGGCTCCTGCGACGCCTCCTGCGACGTCTCCTGCGACGTCTCCGGCGGGCTCTCCTCCGCCACCGGGTCGTCGGCAAGCTCTTCCTCAGCCGTAGGAGCGATGTGGGTGGCAGGTCGTTTCTTGTTGTACTTCTGTGAAAGATATGGGGTTGTTAGTTTATCATATTGAAATGGCATTTCTACAAAATATATGGATTCATAATAGTTTGGAAAAAGTTATTATAGTTGCTGATATTGTCAAATAGACTATAATGTTCTATCAAAGTTTAATAACTATGTAATAACTCTTTCAATTTATGTTAATGGTCAGTTCCTGATCTTCTCGGATTTACTACAATGTTCTATAAAATGTTAATAACTATCTAAACAATGTTGAAATGATTGTAATGCTTAATAAATATTTAAATGATTGTTATGTGACAGTGTGATATCAATTAAGTACCATATGACAGTGGGATATAAATTATTGAGTCGTAATGTGGCGGAAACAGTGTTAATACATATATATGTTTATTAATTTTTAAATTAAGGTTGCTTGGGAACTTGTATGTTATGAGTATTATAAATAAACAAACATAACTTGAACAGTTCAACTAGACGTATTACTGTCCTTTCCCAGGTGTTTCTATTGTTTATCAGATATTTATAAAAAATAAGTTTTTGTGATGTAACGTACCTTGCTCTTCCTGGTGGGAAGCTTGACGATATGAGGCTGTAGGAAGGAGAAGGCCTCGGAGATCCAGGTCTCCCTCTCCGTCAGCTCATGGGCACCAGAACCTGAGGGTAGCTCCTTCAATTTCACGTATCTGGTCCGCATCCCCTCCATCCACTTGGACAGAACCACAACTGGAAAATAAACCAATATTATAAGCACTGTTTAAAAATATAATATAACAAATGTAATAGCAAACACGCCGAGTATATATATATATATAATGTCAGGTCTCTAGTCACCCTTTTGACATCACAGGTAAGCGCACAGTAAATAACCAAATTTTGCTAACACAAACAAGACTGTAGACGGCAATTTATAAACATTGGACATTACCTAACAATATTCAGCATACAATCAATACTTTAGACGGCACTTTGGAACACTGGACACCAATAATTTGTTTTGCATATGGCCACTTTCATTGTACGCAAAAAAAACACTCAACCCACCTGTAACGTTCAGTTCCGCGGCCTTCTCACTCATAGCCCGGTCACGGATGTCCCGGTCTCGGTGTGCCCGGAGCTTCTTATTATAGAAGAAGTCGTTTTCGCGGTACCACTCGGCCACAGCGACTTCATCCTTGGTAGGCAGGATGGCGATTGTCCGCTTCCGTTTGGTGATGGTTTTTTGGGCAGGCGGCGTTGGTGTGGTCTTGGAGGTGCCTGGTTGGGGTGACGGCGTGGGTGGGGGTACGGTGGGATCGGCATCATCATCTTCGTCGTTTGTGTGGGATGGCGTATCTCCGAGTTCAGGGAGAGTGTGAATGAGGTCATGCCGTGGCCGTTTAGGAAGCAGGGGAAGTGACTCCATTTGGGTGAGATCCGGGGTGTCCTGGGACTGTGAAAGTGACTGACCTGACTGAAATTGAGTGTCATCATCAGTCCCTTCAGAGTTTGAGGAACTCTCTAATATCACATCCTCTGGGGCGAAGAGGTCCACAGATGCTTCCTTGGCCTTCCTAGTTGCTTTGCGGCATGGTAGCTTGTTGCCCTTGCCCATCTTGGTGGTTGCTGTGTGGTGTGGAGAGGTAGAACTTGTTGGGGCAACTTGTGCGGAGGGTGTGAGATCGATGGAGGCTTCGGCAGCAATATATAGGGCCTGTGCGCTTGGCTGCCAGCGTACGATTCGACTCGCACTCTTGTGTGTCGCCCCACGCTGCTCCCTCGCTGCTCCCTCGCTTCTCTCTTTGTCTCCTCTGTCGAGTGGAAATTTCCGCGTGCCATGTGTTCCACCCGATACAGACAAGATGCTTCTGCTGATGTTCGGGTTTAATTCCAGTCTTTATCGTCTCTCATTCCTGTCATACGAGTTGTGTTCTTCCCAAAATCTTCAATAGACTCGCTTGATCTTGCCTTATTCCTCTGTTTATCGGGGGAATGTCGTCTTTTATTCGAGTATATAGTCTCTCCTTCGGTTGTTATTATGGTTAATGTCGCCTTATATTCATACGAATCGGGTTAATGTCTGCTTATGTTCGGCTAGATCGAGTTAACTTCGTCAATGAAAATAACAGACGAATAACGGCCGAACCGAAATAACGTGACCCGAATGAAAGCCGAACATAAGCAGAATGAGAACCGACAAATTTTTAACGGTTTTTACACACGAAAATCGGCTAGAAGTTAACGCATGTACTAACTTCTGGCCGAACCCCAGGATGTTCGGCTGCACCCCTGAACATCCCCGGAGCTTCCCCCGAATCAACGAGAACATTGGCCGAATTGACCCGAATTTACCCGAACATTTGAAAATTTGAATTTTTTTTGCAAGTCATCCTGTTCGGGGGTAGGTCGCGCGACGTTCGAGTTCTGTATGACACGGCCTTTAGTCTCTCCCCCACTCCTCGTGCAAGAAGCCTGCTAGCACGAACAGTACCAACCCCTCGCCCCCGTTCTAACCACTCCTCTCCCCGACCTATACGTAGAGTCCCGCCACCACAGGTTTCCTGATTTACACCAGTGAGGAACGGTGCACGGCCAACGCAGAAAAGGTCTCATCTACCAGTCACAATGTCAAACAGATTTGAGATATTGGTAGAGATGGAAGACGAACCAGAGGAGACCAGGCTCGTTGGGGATTCCATCCTACGAGGACAGATCGAAGAGTTCTGCGACAGAGTCCCAAATCAACGAAAAAGATTTTGCATCCCAGGAGCTGGACTGGACGACATTGTGGAAGCCTTCGAAGATACCACAAAGGATGCAAATGAAAATACCCTTTTTGTCATCCATGCTGGTTCAAATGACGTCATGCGCACCAGATCCGAAGAGTTGATGGAGAAATATCGCAAGATGATCCAGCACTACAAAAACAAGTCAAGGAATATCATCATCTCAGGCATTCTCCCCAAGATCGACGCACCTGACAAATTCTACGACAAGGCCTTCAGCACAAATAGCCGACTAAAATATTTGTGTCTGAGGGAAGAAGTTGATTTCATCAACCTCTGGGACAACTTCTACAACCAGCCTACTCTGTTCCGCAAGGATGGCACTCATCTAAACCCTGTGGGTTCAGCACGCATACGTCGTCTCCTACACGAAGCAGTCCGCAGCCATGGATCAAAAAACGCCATCCGAGAAGAAGCAGCAGTGACATAAATCATCCAACGCCAAGAAAAAAACAGAGGCAACCGAGAACCACCAGCGATAAGGACCGAAGACAGCGAGGACCGAGGACAGCCATGAACATAAATGTAGATCCGACAAGAACCAAAAATATTATTAAAGAGCGTTCCGTGAGTTCTAAAATAACAAATTTAAAGGTTTTCTATGCAAACGCTCGTAGCATACGCAATAAATTTTCAGATTTAGAGGAGCTAGTGTTTACAGAAAATTATGATGTGATTGGCATAACAGAATCTTGGCTCAATACAGAAGATAGAGACTTTTTAGCAGAGTATTCACTTCCCGGTTATGTAATGTTTGAGAAAAGCCGAATGAATCGAAATGGAGGTGGCGTTTTACTTTATATCAAAGAAAGTCTTAACCCTACCCTCTTGTTAAAACCTCAAATTGTGAACGTCGACGCATCTTTTGTGCTAATAAAGAATAATAAAGGTACAAAAATAATACTTGCATTAATATACAGACCTCCAGCTCAATCAGTGCAAACTGACCGAGAAATTTATGAACAAATTGCAGATGTAAGTAACTCACAAGATACCGTAATTTTTGGCGACTTTAATTTACCTGTGACCAAGTGGGGCGATACTCTTACTTCACACTCCGGACATGACTTGTATACGAACTTGCAAGAGAGTTCGCTTTATCAATTTGTTCGAACGCCAACCCGTGGTAATAACGTTCTTGACATTGTACTTGCAACAAAAGAAGAATTAATAGAGAATTTGATTGTTGGTGATGAATTCAGTAACGGCGACCGACCATCGTACGATAACTTTCACTTTAAAGTTTACTAGTAACGAACCAAATAGTAGCATCGAAAAAGTCCCTAATTTCAAGAAAGCAAACTTCCATAAACTTAGAGCTATGTTTAAAGAAACTGACTGGAGCTTTTTAATTCACAATAACGACATAAATACATCTTGGAAGTTATTCGAAGCCACTTACCTAAAAGCAGTGCAAGACTGCATACCATCGAAAATACGGCGTCCAGGCCATAATAATAAGCCCAAATGGTGGAATAAAGATATTTCAAACTGCCTGCTTGCTAAAAAAATTGCTAATGATAGATTAAAATCCTCACAAAATGACGAAGAACGGCTGAAATTTGTAGAGCTACGACGCAAAGCCAAAAAGTTAATTAAGCAAAGTAAAAAGACCTTTGAGTTACATATTGCGAATCAAAGTAAAACAAACCCGAAAAAATTCTATAGTTATATCAGAAAGAAAAAAGTAGTTACTTCAACTGTTGGACCGTTAGTCGATGAAAATGGAGAATACACCAAAGACGAAGTACAAATGAGTAATGCCCTCAATACCTTCTTTGCATCAGTTTTTACAACAGAAGACCTCAGTGATATCCCTACACCATCGCCGATTCAGATTGATAATTCAGATGTTCTAAGCAATATCACCGTTACAGAGAGAGAAGTATTGAATTGTTTAGATAAACTCAAGGTAAATAAAACGCCTGGACCTGATACAATCTCGCCTAGAGTTCTAAAGGAAGCTAAGGATGAGCTCTCCAAACCACTGACATTACTATTCAATAAATCCTTGCAGTCTGGAACTATGCCCGATCAGTGGAAGCTAGCCAACGTAACACCGATATTCAAAAAAGGCAGCAAATCCCTACCCAGTAACTATCGTCCCATTAGCTTAACCTCAGTTGTATGTAAAATGCTAGAAACGGTCATACGAGACAGACTCGTAAATCACTTAGAGGAAAATAACATACTTAAAGATACTCAACACGGCTTTCGTAAAAAACGTTCCTGTTTAACAAACCTCTTAGACTTCTTCCACGATATCCTTAACCTCTACGATGAGAGTAAAGCTGTAGATATTATATACCTTGATTTTCAAAAGGCCTTTGACAAAGTTCCCCACAAACGTTTACTGCTAAAACTAAAAGCGCATGGAATACAAGACGGTGTGTTGAAATGGATAGAAAATTGGCTCAGCAACAGAAAGCAAAGGGTAGTCATAAACGGTAAGGCATCTAAATGGACCAATGTAAGTAGCGGGGTACCCCAGGGATCGGTACTAGGACCAATTATCTTTCTAATTTACATCAACGACATAGATGAGGGTCTCACCTGTACAATCTCAAAATTTGCTGACGATACAAAAATTGCAAATAGCGTACTCTCAAAAGAACAAGTTGACGATATGCAACACAATCTAGATAAATTGTCATGTTGGGCCCAAATTTGGCAAATGAGTTTCAATGCGGATAAATGTAAAGTACTACATATCGGATACCTAAATGAGAAAGCAAACTATTCGATGAATGGCACTCAGCTTAAGAATGTAAACAGAGAAACTGATCTGGGAGTAACAATATCGAGTAACCTAAAACCGAGTCAACAATGTTCAGAAGTTGTTAAGAAGGCAAACAAAATAATTGGCTTTATAGGCAGGTCATTTGAGCATAAATCCAAAGAAGTTATCCTAACCCTTTACAATTCCTTAGTCCGCCCTCTTCTGGAATACTGCGTTCAATCCTGGTGCCCTTATTACCAAAAAGATATAAACAAGCTAGAACGAGTTCAACGTAGAGTTACCAAAATGATACCTAGCCTAAAGAACAAACCATACGAAGAGCGTCTTAGAGAATTAAATCTATTTCCTTTAACCCAGCGCAGATTAAGAGGTGACTTAATTCAAGTGTTCAAAATCATCAAAGGCATCGACAATATGAACTCTAGTAAGTACTTCACTATCGACCAATCTAATTACACGCGGGGAAACGGTTGCAAAATTATTGGTAAATCTTTTAACTCACACGAATCTAAGAATTTCTTCTTCAATCGAGTTGTCAACTTGTGGAATGGGCTTCCCCGAAACGTTATAGACTGCATCACCGTTGATTCATTTAAACTCCGCCTAGACAAATATCTCGCATCAAACCCGCGACTGACTGCGTTTGTAAATGAATAACTTTATTTTATCCCCCCCTCAGTTACTAACCCATCTGTCCCCTACTAACTTCCTAATCCTGCCACGGACATTAGTTCCAGGGCAGTAATTCCCTTTCCAATGTTCCCTTACCCACTCTAAACCACTGTTTGGACACTTGATCCTCAGTGTTTTGGAGGACAAGCAACTTAGAAGGGTCACTAGATCTGTTGTTGCTTGATTTCCTTTGTACTCCTTTGTACTCTCTCTCTCTCTCTCTCTCTCTTGGCTCAATACAGAAGATAGAGACTTTTTTAGCAGAGTATTCACTTCCCGGTTATGTAATGTTTGAGAACAGCCGAATAAATAAAAATGGAGGTGGCGTTTTATTTTATATCAAAGAAAGTCTTAACCCGACCCTCTTGTCAAAACCTCAAATTGTGAACGTCGACACATCTTTTGTGCTAATAAAGAATAATAAAGGTACAAAAATAATACTTGCATTAATATACAGACCTCCAGCTCAATCAGTGCAAACTGACCGAGAAATTTACGAACAAATTGCAGATGTAAATAACTCACAAGATACCGTAATTTTTGGCGACTTTAATTTACCTGTGACCAAGTGGAGCGATACTCTTACTTCACACTTCGGACATGACTTATATACGAACTTGCAAGAGAGTTCGCTTTATCAATTTGTTCGAACGCCGACCCGTGGTAATAACGTTCTTGACATTGTACTTGCAACAAAAGAAGAATTGATAGAGAATTTGAATGTTGGTGATGAATTCAGTAATAGCGACCATCGTACGATAACTTTCACTTTAAACTTTACTAGTAACGAACCAAATAGTAGCATCGAAAAAGTCCCTAATTTCAAGAAAGCAAACTTCCATAAACTTAGAGCTATGTTTAAAGAAACTGACTGGAGCTTTTGAATTAACAATAACGACATAAATACATCTTGGAAGTTATTCGAAACCACTTACCTAAAAGCAGTGCAAGACTGCATACCATCGAAAATACGGCGTCCAGGCCATAATAATAAGCCCAAATGGTGGAATAAAGATATTTCAAACTGCCTGCTTGCTAAAAAAAATTGCTAATGATAGATTAAAATCCTCACAAAATGACGAAGAACGGCTGAAATTTGTAGAGCTACGACGCAAAGCCAAAAAGTTAATTAAGCAAAGTAAAAAGACCTTTGAGTTACATATTGCGAATCAAAGTAAAACAAACCCGAAAAAATTCTATAGTTATATCAGAAAGAAAAAAGTAGTTACTTCAACTGTTGGACCGTTAGTCGATGAAAATGGAGAATACACCAAAGACGAAGTACAAATGAGTAATGCCCTCAATACCTTCTTTGCATCAGTTTTTACAACAGAAGACCTCAGTGATATCCCTACACCATCGCCGATTCAGATTGATAATTCAGATGTTCTAAGCAATATCACCGTTACAGAGAGAGAAGTATTGAATTGTTTAGATAAACTCAAGGTAAATAAAACGCCTGGACCTGATACAATCTCGCCTAGAGTTCTAAAGGAAGCTAAGGATGAGCTCTCCAAACCACTGACATTACTATTCAATAAATCCTTGCAGTCTGGAACTATGCCCGATCAGTGGAAGCTAGCCAACGTAACACCGATATTCAAAAAAGGCAGCAAATCCCTACCCAGTAACTATCGTCCAATTAGCTTAACCTCAGTTGTATGTAAAATGCTAGAAACGGTCATACGAGACAGACTCGTAAATCACTTAGAGGAAAATAACATACTTAAAGATACTCAACACGGCTTTCGTAAAAAACGTTCCTGTTTAACAAACCTCTTAGACTTCTTCCACGATATCCTTAACCTCTACGATGAGAGTAAAGCTGTAGATATTATATACCTTGATTTTCAAAAGGCCTTTGACAAAGTTCCCCACAAACGTTTACTGCTAAAACTAAAAGCGCATGGAATACAAGACGGTGTGTTGAAATGGATAGAAAATTGGCTCAGCAACAGAAAGCAAAGGGTAGTCATAAACGGTAAGGCATCTAAATGGACCAATGTAAGTAGCGGGGTACCCCAGGGATCGGTACTAGGACCAATTATCTTTCTAATTTACATCAACGACATAGATGAGGGTCTCACCTGTACAATCTCAAAATTTGCTGACGATACAAAAATTGCAAATAGCGTACTCTCAAAAGAACAAGTTGACGATATGCAACACAATCTAGATAAATTGTCATGTTGGGCCCAAATTTGGCAAATGAGTTTCAATGCGGATAAATGTAAAGTACTACATATCGGATACCTAAATGAGAAAGCAAACTATTCGATGAATGGCACTCAGCTTAAGAATGTAAACAGAGAAACTGATCTGGGAGTAACAATATCGAGTAACCTAAAACCGAGTCAACAATGTTCAGAAGTTGTTAAGAAGGCAAACAAAATAATTGGCTTTATAGGCAGGTCATTTGAGCATAAATCCAAAGAAGTTATCCTAACCCTTTACAATTCCTTAGTCCGCCCTCTTCTGGAATACTGCGTTCAATCCTGGTGCCCTTATTACCAAAAAGATATAAACAAGCTAGAACGAGTTCAACGTAGAGTTACCAAAATGATACCTAGCCTAAAGAACAAACCATACGAAGAGCGTCTTAGAGAATTAAATCTATTTCCTTTAACCCAGCGCAGATTAAGAGGTGACTTAATTCAAGTGTTCAAAATCATCAAAGGCATCGACAATATGAACTCTAGTAAGTACTTCACTATCGACCAATCTAATTACACGCGGGGAAACGGTTGCAAAATTATTGGTAAATCTTTTAACTCACACGAATCTAAGAATTTCTTCTTCAATCGAGTTGTCAACTTGTGGAATGGGCTTCCCCGAAACGTTATAGACTGCATCACCGTTGATTCATTTAAACTCCGCCTAGACAAATATCTCGCATCAAACCCGCGACTGACTGCGTTTGTAAATGAATAACTTTATTTTATCCCCCCCTCAGTTACTAACCCATCTGTCCCCTACTAACTTCCTAATCCTGCCACGGACATTAGTTCCAGGGCAGTAATTCCCTTTCCAATGTTCCCTTACCCACTCTAAACCACTGTTTGGACACTTGATCCTCAGTGTTTTGGAGGACAAGCAACCTAGAAGGGTCACTAGATCTGTTGTTGCTTGATTTCCTTTGTACTCCTTTGTACTCTTTCTCTCTCTCTCTCTCTCTCTCTCTTGGCTCAATACAGAAGATAGAGACTTTTTAGCAGAGTATTCACTTCCCGGTTATGTAATGTTTGAGAACAGCCGAATAAATAAAAATGGAGGTGGCGTTTTATTTTATATCAAAGAAAGTCTTAACCCGACCCTCTTGTCAAAACCTCAAATTGTGAACGTCGACACATCTTTTGTGCTAATAAAGAATAATAAAGGTACAAAAATAATCTATCTATCTATCTATTGCCTGACGCCGTGATCCCCGAAGGGGTGGCCACGAACGAACCGCCCCCATGCACCTCTGTCCCCAGTCAGTCGATGCCCCTCCCCCCCAACCAGCAACGCCTTCATTCATGTAGTTCCTCACTCCATCCTTCCACCTCATATTCGGTCTACCTCTCCCCCTCTGTCCCTCCACCTCGCTCTCGTACACCCTCTTAGTCATTCTCTCGCTTTCCATACGTTCCATATGGCCGAACCATCTCAAGTTGTTCCTTTTCACACTTTCCAGCACATCTACCTCCACACCACACCTCCTTCTTACTTCCTCATTAGTCTGTCTATCCCTCCATGTAATTCCGCACGCACTCCTTAAGTAATTCATTTCCACTGCTCTCACTCTTGGTCTGAGTCTCTCAACCAACGTCCATGCTTCGCTTCCGTAAGTCAGTGTCGGGATTACCACACTGTCATGCAAGGACTTCTTCACTTCCATACTGACCACCCTATTTCTTGTTACTGCTTTTAGCGTTCCTACAACCCTCTTCCCCTGTTGTACCCTCTCCCGCACCTCTTCATCCATAGTCCCATCTTTACTCAAAACATTGCCCAGATACTTAAAAGAGTTGACGATCTCCATAGCCTGACCGTTCAGCTTCACCTCACACTCTGTGACTTCACCCCTTTCGAAGACCATAACCTTGCTCTTCCCCGTATTTACCTTCAAATTCCGTTTTTCGCACACTGTTCCAAACTCATTTATCAGACCCTGCAACTCCCATTCATTATCACTCATCAGAACTGTATCATCCGCAAACAGCAGTATAGGTAGCTTCCACTCAATTCCCTCTCTTTTCAGCGATACACCAACATCCACTGCTCTTGATAGTATTTCTTTCATAACTCCATCCATATATACAGTAAACAACCACGGGGACATCACACACCCCTGTTTCAAACCAACATTCAGGTCAAAGAACTCGCTCTGCTCACTCTCCACACGTACTGCCGCCTTTGCACCCTCATACATGCTCTTCACTGCTTTCAGCAACTTGCCCTCTACTCCATATATTCTAAGTACTTTCCACAAACCTTCTCTATCCACTCTGTCATAGGCCTTCTCCAAGTCCATAAAGGCAACATACACCTTTTGTTTCTTCTCCAGATACTTCTCCACAACACAATTCAGGGTAAAAATCTGATCTACACATCCTCTTCCCTTCCTAAAGCCTCCCTGCTCGTCGCCTATCCATTTCTCCGTTCTCACTCTCACTCTCTCAATCACTACCCTACTGTATACCTTCCCTACTACGCTTAGAAGACATATTCCTCGGTGGTTACCACACACTCCTCTTTCCCCTTTGCCCTTATATAGGGGGACTATTATTCCAGTCTTCCAGTCATCGGGTGCACTCCCCTTCTCCCATGCTAGTTTGCACATTTTCCATACCCATTCTATCACTATCTCACCACCATACCTCAACATTTCCCCACACACTCCATCTGTTCCTGGTGCTTTCCCCAACTTCACTCTTTTCATGGCTTCCCACACTTCTGACCTCCTGATCCCCACCTCCTCCTCCACTACTTCTCTTCTTCTCCCTCCCATACCATATCCAGCTATGTTTGCTGGCTCTTCATTCCTTTCATTTAGCAACTCACTGAAGTACTCCCTCCATCTTTCGACTCTCTCTTGCTTCTCGGCTAGCATTCTCCCATTCTTATCTTTCACACCCTTACTGTTTCCCTTGCTACCTTCCCTAACTTTCTTGACTTCTTTCCAGAACAGTTTCTTACTCTCCCTCCATTTTACACTCAGATTCCTTCCAAATTCCTCATCTACTTTTCTCTTACTTTCCTTCACTACTCTCTTCACCACCCTCTTACTCTCCACGTACCTCGCTCGTTTCTGTCTCTCGGAATCTTCATTCCCTCTACTACCCAACCACTCTCTATATGCTTTCTTCTTTTCTTCCACAGCTATTCTTACCTCTTCTGTCCACCATGCTGTACCTTTCACTCCCCTCCCTCTTCTCCTCACTCCACACACCTCCTCACATGCTGCACAGATCTCACAAAAATAATACTTGCATTAATATACAGACCTCCAGCTCAATCAGTGCAAACTGACCGAGAAATTTACGAACAAATTGCAGATGTAAATAACTCACAAGATACCGTAATTTTTGGCGACTTTAATTTACCTGTGACCAAGTGGAGCGATACTCTTACTTCACACTTCGGACATGACTTATATACGAACTTGCAAGAGAGTTCGCTTTATCAATTTGTTCGAACGCCAACCCGTGGTAATAACGTTCTTGACATTGTACTTGCAACAAAAGAAGAATTGATAGAGAATTTGAATGTTGGTGATGAATTCAGTAATAGCGACCATCGTACGATAACTTTCACTTTAAACTTTACTAGTAACGAACCAAATAGTAGCATCGAAAAAGTCCCTAATTTCAAGAAAGCAAACTTCCATAAACTTAGAGCTATGTTTAAAGAAACTGACTGGAGCTTTTGAATTAACAATAACGACATAAATACATCTTGGAAGTTATTCGAAACCACTTACCTAAAAGCAGTGCAAGACTGCATACCATCGAAAATACGGCGTCCAGGCCATAATAATAAGCCCAAATGGTGGAATAAAGATATTTCAAACTGCCTGCTTGCTAAAAAATTTGCTAATGACAGATTAAAATCCTCACAAAATGACGAAGAACGGGTGAAATTTGTAGAGCTACGACGCAAAGCCAAAAAGTTAATTAAGCAAAGTAAAAAGACCTTAGAGTTACATATTGCGAATCAAAGTAAAACAAACCCGAAAGAATTCTATAGTTATATCAGAAAGAAAGAAGTAGTTACTTCAACTGTTGGACCGTTAGTCGATGAAAATGGAGAATACACCAAAGACGAAGTACAAATGAGTAATGCCCTCAATACCTTCTTTGCATCAGTTTTTACAACAGAAGACCTCAGTGATATCCCTACACCATCGCCGATTCAGATTGATAATTCAGATGTTCTAAGCAATATCACCGTTACAGAGAGAGAAGTATTGAATTGTTTAGATAAACTCAAGGTAAATAAAACGCCAGGACCTGATACAATCTCGCCTAGAGTTCTAAAGGAAGCTAAGGATGAGCTCTGCAAACCACTGACATTATTATTCAATAAATCCTTGCAGTCTGGAACTATGCCTGATCAGTGGAAACTAGCCAACGTAACACCGATATTCAAAAAAGGCAGCAAATCCCTACCCAGTAACTATCGTCCAATTAGCTTAACCTCAGTTGTATGTAAAATGCTAGAAACGGTCATACGAGACAGACTCGTAAATCACTTAGAGGAAAATAACATACTTAAAGATCCTCAACACGGCTTTCGTAAAAAACGTTCCTGTTTAACAAACCTCTTAGACTTCTTCCACGATATCCTCAACCTCTACGATGAGAGTAAAGCTGTAGATATTATATACCTTGATTTTCAAAAGGCCTTTGACAAAGTTCCCCACAAACGTTTACTGCTAAGACTAAAAGCGCATGGAATACAAGACGGTGTGTTGAAATGGATAGAAAATTGGCTCAGCAACAGAAAGCAAAGAGTAGTCATAAACGGGAAGGCATCTAAATGGACCAATGTAAGTAGCGGGGTACCCCAGGGATCGGTACTAGGACCAATTATCTTTCTAATTTACATCAACGACATAGATGAGGGTCTCACCTGTACAATCTCAAAATTTGCTGACGATACAAAAATTGCAAATAGCGTACTCTCAAAAGAACAAGTTGACGATATGCAACACAATCTAGATAAATTGTCATGTTGGGCCCAAATTTGGCAAATGAGTTTCAATGCGGATAAATGTAAAGTACTACATGTCGGATACCTAAATGAGAAAGCAAACTATTCGATGAATGGCACTCAGCTTAAGAATGTAAACAGAGAAACCGATCTGGGAGTAACAATATCGAGTAACCTAAAACCGAGTCAACAATGTTCAGAAGTTAAGAAGGCAAACAAAATAATTGGCTTTATAGGCAGGTCATTTGAGCATAAATCCAAAGAAGTTATCCTAACCCTTTACAATTCCTTAGTCCGCCCTCTTCTGGAATACTGCGTTCAATCCTGGTGCCCTTATTACCAAAAAGATATAAACAAGCTAGAACGAGTTCAACGTAGAGTTACCAAAATGATACCTAGCCTAAAGAACAAACCATACGAAGAGCGTCTTAGAGAATTAAATCTATTTCCTTTAACCCAGCGCAGATTAAGAGGTGACTTAATTCAAGTGTTCAAAATCATCAAAGGCATCGACAATATGAACTGTAGTAAGTACTTCACTATCGACCAATCTAATTACACGCGGGGAAACGGTTGCAAAATTATTGGAAAATCTTTTAACTCGCACGAATCTAAGAATTTCTTCTTCAATCGAGTTGTCAACTTGTGGAATGGGCTTCCCCGAAACGTTATAGACTGCATCACCGTTGATTCATTTAAACTCCGCCTAGACAAATATCTCTCATCAAACCCGCGACTGACTGCGTTTGTAAATGAATAACTTTATTTTATCCCCCCCTCAGTTACTAACCCATCTGTCCTCTACTAACTTCCTAATCCTGCCACGGACATTAGTTCCAGGGCAGTAATTCCCTTTCCAATGTACCCTTACCCACTCTAAACCACTGTTTGAACACTTGATCCTCAGTGTTTTGGAGGACAAGCAACCTAGAAGGGTCACTAGATCTGTTGTTGCTTGATTTCCTTTGTTCTCTCTCTCTCTCTCTCTCTCTCTCTCTCTCTCTCTCTCTCTCTCTCTCTCAATAATACAATCTCGCCTAGAGTTCTAAAGGAAGCTAAGGATGAGCTCTCCAAACCACTGACATTACTATTCAATAAATCCTTGCAGTCTGGAACTATGCCTGATCAGTGGAGGCTAGCCAACGTAACACCGATATTAAAAAATGGCAGCAAATCCCTACCCAGTAACTATCGTCCAATTAGCTTAACCTCAGTTGTATGTAAAATGCTAGAAACGGTCATAAGAGACAGACTCGTAAATCACTTAGAGGAAAATAACATACTTAAAGATACTCAACACGGCTTTCGTAAAAAACGTTCCTGTTTAACAAACCTCTTAGACTTCTTCCACGATATCCTCAACCTCTACGATGAGAGTAAAGCTGTAGATATTATATACCTTGATTTTCAAAAGGCCTTTGACAAAGTTCCCCCACAAACGTTTACTGCTAAAACTAAAAGCGCATGGAATACAAGACGGTGTGTTGAAATGGATAGAAAATTGGCTCAGCGACAGAAAGCAAAGAGTAGTCATAAACGGTAAGGCATCTAAATGGACCAATGTAAGTAGCAGGGTACCCCAGGGATCCGTACTGGGACCAATTCTCTTTCTAATTTACATCAACGACATAGATGAGGGTCTCACCTGTACAATCTCAAAATTTGCTGACGATACAAAAATTGCAAATAGCGTACTCTCAAAAGAACAAGTTGACGATATGCAACACAATCTAGATAAATTGTCATGTTGGGCCCAAATTTGGCAAATGAGTTTCAATGCGGATAAATGTAAAGTACTACATATCGGATACCTAAATGAGAAAGCAAACTATTCGATGAATGGCACTCAGCTTAAGAATGTAAACAGAGAAACCGATCTGGGAGTAACAATATCGAGTAACCTAAAACCAAGTCAACAATGTTCAGAAGTTGTTAAGAAGGCAAACAAAATAATTGGCTTTATAGGCAGGTCATTTGAGCATAAATCCAAAGAAGTTATCCTAACCCTTTACAATTCCTTAGTCCGCCCTCTTCTGGAATACTGCGTTCAATCCTGGTGCCCTTATTACCAAAAAGATATAAACAAGCTAGAACGAGTTCAACGTAGAGTTACCAAAATGATACCTAGCCTAAAGAACAAACCATACGAAGAGCGTCTTAGAGAATTAAATCTATTTCCTTTAACCCAGCGCAGATTAAGAAGTGACTTAATTCAAGTGTTTAAAATCATCAAAGGCATTGACAATATGAACTGTAGTAAGTACTTCACTATCGACCAATCTAATTACACGCGGGGAAACGGTTGCAAAATTATTGGTAAATCTTTTAACTCACACGAATCTAAGAATGTTTTCTTCAATCGAGTTGTCAACTTGTGCAATGGGCTTCCCCGAGACGTTATAGACTGCAGCACCGTTGATTCATTTAAACTCCGCCTAGACAAATATCTTGTATCAAACCCGCGAATGACTGCGTTTGTAAATGAATAACTTTATTTTATCCCCCCCTCAGTTACTAACCCATCTGTCCCCTACTAACTTCCTAATCCTGCCACGGACATTAGTTCCAGGGCAGTAATTCCCTTTCCAATGTTCCCTTACCCACTCTAAACCACTGTTTGAACACTTGATCCTCAGTGTTTTGGAGGACAAGCAGCCTGGAAGGGTCACTAGATCTGTTGTTGCTTGATTTCCTTTGTACTCTCTCTCTCTCCCTCTCTCTCTCTCTCTCTCTCTCTCTCTCTCTCTCTCTCTCTCTATCTCTCTCTCTCTTAGTAAATTGCTTAGTAAGTTAAGGCTTCGTGAACTCGGTGAATATATATTTATAATACTAAATGATTGATCTAGAATGCTTTTGTATCACACTCGCACTCAGTCTGGGGACACCTCGACGACGCATACAGACTAATAACACTCACATCAAAAACACCATTTAAGAAGAAGCACTTTATTGACAACGTTTCGCAGATAGCTTCATCAGGTCATTGAGATACCTGATGAAGCTATCTGCGAAACCTTTTCATTAAAGTGCTCCTCCTCAAATGGTGTTTTTCATCCATTATGTTTACTTTTCAAGTACCGCTCAACACACACAACAAAGCCACTCCAACAGCTTCCTCTCTCTCCAACACCCACTTCTCCCCTCACACACACACACACACACACACACACACACACACACACACACACGAGAGCCATATTAACAAAATTGTGGGAGAAGCTTATGGCCTGTTGAATAAAGTAAAAATAGCATTCAACTATTTGAATGAAGAGATGCTAGTAAATATAATATAATCAATGGTGAGACCTAAATTGGAATATGCGGCAGTGGTGTGGTCACCCCATCTTAAAAAAACACATAATTAAGTTGGAGAAAGTACAGAGAGCTGCAACGAAGATGATTCCAGAACTAAGAGAACTGACATATGAAGAGAGATTAGAGAGATTGAATTTGCCAACTCTAAGTGAGAGAAGAGAAAGAGGGGATATGATTATGATGTATAAATGTGTTAGGGGATTGGAAAGGATAGACAAGGAGGACTTTATCGAGGGAGATAAAGGGAGGACTAGAGGACATAGTTGCAAGTTAAAGAAAGGCAGATGTAAAGGAGATGTTAGGAAATTCAGCTTTCCATATAGAAGTATTAATATGTGGAATCAGTTGGATGATGAAGTGGTGGGTGCGGGGAATATCCACATTTTTAAAGCCAACTTAGATAACAGAATCTTTGGAGGCGGGACAATACGAGCCTAAAAACTCAAATCCTGTAACTACAATTAGGTGAGTACACACACACACACACACACACACACACACAGTAAGAGGCACCCAGGGAGTGCTATCATTTCTTCACACCACCACAAGAAGAGACTAAGTGCAAAAGTCATGTGTGACTCTCGCTTACCCCAGATATTGTACACTAACACAGTTTCTTTCTAAAGCTCTGTAAGCTTTTACACAGTTTCTTTCTAAAGCTCTATAAGCTTTTACAGTTTCTTTCTATAGCTCTATTATCTTTTACACAGTTTCTTCCTAAAGCTCTATTATCTTTTACACAGTTTCTTTCTAAAGCTCTATTATCTTTTACAGTTTCTTTCTAAAGCTCTATTATCTTTTACACAGTTTTTTTTCTAAAGCTCTTATCTTTTACAGTTTCTTTCTAAAGCTCTATTATCTTTTACACTTTTTTCTTCTAAAGCTCTATTATTTTTTACAGTTTCTTTCTAAAGCTCTATTATCTTGTACAGTTTCTTTCTAAAGCTCTATTATCTTTTACACAGTTCTTTGTAAAGCTCTATTTTTTTTTTAAGAGACAATGAACGGAGGAAGGAAAAACACAGATAAAACAAAAAGGTCCATGTGCCTAAAGGCATCCTCCATTCATAAAATGTTTGTAACAACTGGATTTAAACATTTGTAGATTGTAAGTTTGTGGAAAACAATTCGAGGGAAGTGAATTCCAAAGAGTAGTAGCTCTGGGGATAAATTAATTCTGATAAGCAGAAGTTCTGCATTGTGGAGGAGAAAGTGTAAATTCATGGGCGCTCTCAGCTGCCCTAGTTCTACGGGGAAAGATGTGGAGAGGCGGCACAATTGAAGCAAGTTCCTCGGAACAATTGCTGTGAAAATATCTGTAGAATAATGCAAGGGATGCAACGTTTCTTCGTATGGATAATGTAGGAAGGTCCTGTGTGATTGCAGGATTATTGATTAATCTAATAGCTTTATTTTGAATTTTGTCCAACTGCCTCAATGCAACCACTCCACTTCCACCCCACAGAGGTGAACAGTAATCCATCTGAGAACGCACATGACTTTTATATATTACGGCCAACTGCTCGTCAGTGAAGAATTCTCGAACTCTGTACAGGAGTCCCAGTTTTTTAGAGGCATTCTTAGCAATGCTTCTAACATAATGTGTCCAGCTCAAGTTAGTAGTTAATGTTACACCGAGAATGTCAATACAAGGGGAAGTGGGAATATTTACATCATTAAAAAATATATGGGAGTCAGTGAGATTCTGTCGGTTAGAAAATTGAATGTACTTGGTTTTCTGTGCATTAAAGGAAACTAGATTCTTTTGTCCCCATTCTTCAATTCTAGAAAGGTCCTGGTTCAGAGAAATTGCAGTGCTTATTTTTGAATTTATAAGATCGGGTTGGGTGAAAGAATTGGTAAATGTGAAGGAACTGTGGAGTGTTGAGTCATCTGCGTAGGAATGTATTGGATTATGAGTGGTAGATATGAGATCATTGATATGAATGAGGAACAGAGTTGGGGCCAAAACTGATCCCTGGGGAACACCAGCATTTATTGAGTGAAATTGAGAATAAAGGCCATCTACCATTACACGTATTTTTCTGTTATGAAGATAAGAAGAAATTAGTGGAACTAATGATGCAAGGCCGTAGTGTGACATCTTCGACAATAAGGATTGATGCCAGACTCTATCAAATGCCTTTGATATATCCAGTGCTATTGTATGTGTTTCACCATGTTGGTCTGTAGCTTGGTTGATTTGATGCGTAAGAAGGAAAAGAATGTCTGCAGTTGATCAACATTGTCTAAAAAAATTTACACAGTTTCTTTCTAAAGCTCTATTATCTTTTACACGTTTTTTTCTTCTAAGGCTCTATTATCTTTTACAGTTTCTTTCTAAAGCTCTATTATCTTTTACATTTTTTTTTCTAAAGCTATTATCTTTTACAGTTTTTTTCTAAAGCTTTTATCTTTTACAGTTTCTTTATAAAGCTCTATTATCTTTTACACAGTTTCTTTCTAAAGCTCTATTATCTTTTACACAGTTTCTTTCTAAAGCTCTATTATCTTTTACACAGTTTCTTTCTAAAGCTCTATTATATTTTACACAGTTTCATTCTAAAGCTCTATTATCTTTTACAGTTTCTTTCTAAAGCTAATATCTTTTACACAATTTCTTTTTAAAGCTTTATTATCTTTTACGCAGTTTCTTTCTAAAGCTCTATTATCTTTTACAGTTTCATTCTAAAGCTCTATTATCTTTTACACAGTTTCTTTCTAAAGCTCTATTATCTTTTTCACAGTTTCTCTCTAAAGCTCTATTTTCTTCTTCAACCTACTCCCCGACCTCCTCCTCCTCTTCTTCCTCGACTTCATTCTTCTTCTTATTATTATTCTTCGTTTTCTTCCTCGACTTCCTCCTTCTTCTTCCTCGACTTCCTTCTTCTTCTTCTTCTTCTTGTTTTCTATATTGTTAACTCTCACACGAATTCCTCCAAATCTTTACCCCGTCTTCATCTTATTATTTTTCCTTCTCTTCCTCTTCTTCCTCTTCTTCTTCGCCCCCCTCCTCCTTCTCCTCCTCCCCCCCCCCCAGTCCCCCCCAGACCTTTCCTCCCCCACAAGCCCTCCTCCTCCTCCCCCCTAGACCATTCCTCCCCCACAAGCCCTCCTCCTCCCCCACATAACCTCCTCCTACCCCTACCCCCTCGACCTTCCCTCGCCCACAAGACCTCCTCTCCCCCCCCCCCCATTGGCCTTTCATCCCCCACAAGACCTCCTCCTCTCCCCCTCCCTTGGCCTTTCCTCTTCTTTCTCTCCATCCTCCTCCTCCTCCTGCTCCTCCTCCTCCTACTCCTCCCGGCCTGTGAGGAAAGGTGAGGTTGGCATTTTGAGCCCACTGGGAATCTGCAGAAAAAGTAAGAAAATACTAAGAGAGAGAGAGAGAGAGTGTGTGAGTGAGTGGGGGTGGAACGCTATGAAGGAACAAACAAAGTATATTGAGTACTATTTGTCGACCGGATCACAATAGTTATTTACATATTGGTAGATACGTGTGTTCAAAGAGTTAACTTGAAACAACAAACCTAAATGTTTGAACCGTTGTATTTCACCTACGCCTAAAATAATAGTAGCAGCGACGGACAAAGCAACTACATTATCACCACCAACAACAAAGATGGGTTGGTGATGGGTTGGTCTATCAGAGTGAGAGTTGAGCGTTCTCTGCCATACCCATAGCTTACTCTGACTGTTCCTTTTACTTATATATGTTCTAGATATCAAGTGGTGGCGTCTCTCCCATGGGCTGACCTTCCTACTGCCAACCTAGAGGTTGGGAGCCAAATCGTCATATTTTTCCTTTTCCCCTCAACTTTCCCTTCATAATTGCTGAGGGGCACAGGGGCTTGGGTGGGGCTTCGGTGTCCCGGGCGTTTCCGCACCCTCCTCATCACATCGCTTTGGAGTGGTTTCGGTCACCTGGGCTTTATTAATGGTAAGCAAGGAGGGTTCTATGGGGGCGCTCGGTTATAGCCTTGGCCTTGCTCAGGACCTTGGGGCTGCTCGGTCAGACAGCCTGGGGAACAACAACAACAATCCCCCCTTTCTTCGTCACTCACCACCTCCCCTACACTCCCCCCCCCCCCCCTCCTTCCCCCCCCCCCCCCCCCCCCCCCGATAAACTAATGGGGTGAACGTCTTAAATTCTCATTGCTCAAAAAATGACAGTCAAGCATAATTCTCAATAATAATTAAACAAAATATCATAATGACTTACAAGACGTTAGCTTAGGGAGGGTATGTGAAAGTCAGAGGATTAGGGGAGATAGTCTTCAACAATGTTCAGAAGTTGTTAAGAAGGCAAACAAAATAATTGGCTTTATAGGCAGGTCATTTGAGCATAAATCCAAAGATGTTATCCTAACCCTTTACAATTCCTTAGTCCGCCCTCTTCTGGAATACTGCGTTCAATCCTGGTGCCCTTATTACCAAAAAGATATAAACAAGCTAGAACGAGTTCAACGTCGAGTTACCAAAATGATACCTAGCCTAAAGAACAAACCATACGAAGAGCGTCTTAGAGAATTAAATCTATTTCCTTTAACCCAGCGCAGATTAAGAGGCGACTTAATTCAAGTGTTCAAAATCATCAAAGGCATCGACAATATGAACTGTAGTAAGTACTTCACTATCGACCAATCTAATTACACGCGGGGAAACGGTTGCAAAATTATTGGTAAATCTTTTAACTCACACGAATCTAAGAATTTCTTCTTCAATCGAGTTGTCAACTTGTGGAATGGGCTTCCCCGAGACGTTATAGACTGCAGCACCGTTGATTCATTTAAACTCCGCTTAGACAAATATCTCGCATCAAACCCGCGACTGACTGCGTTTGTAAATGAATAACTTTATTGTATACCCCCCTCAGTTACTAACCCATCTGTCCCCTACTAACTTCCTAATCCTGCCACGGACATTAGTTCTAGGGCAGTAGTTCCCTTTCCAATGTTCCCTTACCCACTCTAAACCACTGTTTGGACACTTGATCCTCAGTGTTTTGGAGGACAAGCAGCCTAGAAGGGTCACTAGATCTGTTGTTGCTTGATTTCCTTTGTACTCCTTTGTACCCTTTAATCCCAACTGATCCTTCCTAAGCTGTATAAAATCGTCTACTGCCAGCCACAATAAACTGACAAAATGCCTCATAATCCTCAAGGGGTTTAAATAACGTGGCAACGAATCTGGATCAACAGAGGATTATAAGGAGTGGTGGGATCCCTGGTAACAAAAAGACAGTATCTGGATTATCCAACACATTAATCCACATTTAAACTTTCCGAGCGGGGATTATAGCCCCCTCATTCAGCGGGAAAATATATCAATCGGAGTATTCCAAAAAACTGTGTGTGGGGTTATAGCTGCCCTGTAACCTAATCCACACCCACCCCATGTACTTCAATGGGGATTAACCCTTTCACGCTCATATGACGCAGAGGTTGCCTGATTAGCAATATGAAATAGTTCTCTCACTCTTATAATTACCTCTCCAAAATTATTTTTTTGCCCACAGCTAACTCAAAGACAACTGCAGAGGTTGAAGTAATTAACTAAAGGTTTCTAAATACCCCTGATGGAAACAAAGGCTTTAAAGTATCCCCAATAGGCTCAAAATCGCGTCATATGTCGGAGAGGGTTAAGGGGAGATGGGTCGTTTTTCTGGACCCCTTTCTCCCTCGTGTTTAGCCCCATTAGTTTTGACATTTTTAGACGTTCGGCCCATTAGTTTGGCGATTTTAACACCGCCTTCTCCCACCCTCCTCCACCACTCCTTATCCCCACCCCTTCCCCCCTTCCACCTTTATCCACCCCTCCCTCACCTATCTCTCCCCATCCCATCCAACCCTCCCCCACCTATCTCTCCCCCATCACATCCACCCCCCAGCTCCACCTCTCCCCTCGCCTAGCCCCACCCCTCTAATAT
>JBAKBP010023872.1:0-22500 GCA_037953745.1 Lithodes maja
GGGGGGTCGAGCCCATGACCAGTCCCAGTCGCATCTACTTAACTTGGTTCCAATGTTTGATGAGTTAGGAGTTACAGAATTTTTTCTCCGGTTCGCGAAAAAGTGCCAGGAGCACCAATGGCCCGAGGAGAAGTGGGCAGCCCTTGTTTCTTCACGATTGACGGGGAAAGCACTCAAGGCGTACGATGCTTTGTCCCTAGATTCCTGTGTGAATTACGAGTTGTTGAAAGAGGCTGTCCTGAGGGCGTATGAGCTACAGCCAGAGACCTATAGGCTGAAGTTTAGGGCGGTTCCAAAAAGAAAGGAGAGTACTTTCCAGGAACACGCTAGAGAGCTGTCAGATGCATTTGAAAATTGGTTGAGGTCGGAGAAGGCAACTACTTTTGATTCTGTAAAACAATTAGTGTTACTGGAACAATTTTTTAAATGTACTGGCAGTGACTTGACTCTTAACCTGAAAGAAAAGCAAACAAAAACTCTGCAGAAGGTGGCTGAGCTGGCCGACCTTAGGGTGTCATTGATTCGTGGATGCGGGTCTGCACAGAGAACTGAGGCAGGTAACCAGGGGCGTACCACTCCACCCCCCCCCCCCGAATTAATGACACAACAACTAATTATCCATTTAAGAGTACTGTTGCCAATTATGAACCCAAGTCGAAACCTTTCCCATTAAAGAAAGGCCAGGGCCCTTCCTCACCTCAGAGGAAGTCCAAGAGCGAAGTGGAGTGTTTCAGGTGTCATGAGAAGGGGCATATTGCGCGCTCATGTCCGAGCACACCGCCTACAGCAGTGGTGTCACTAGTGAGCAACATCGGTGTGTCTTTGAGGTCTTCCGCGTTTGCCCGGGGTAATACGTCGGTTGCGAAGTCACAGTCGGTGCAGAAGCAGCAGGAGGGCTCGTCACCCATCCGTGATGCTTTATGTGGTCATAGGGGGCACGGCACTGTGAGGTGGGCTGGTGTGAAGCATAAGCTTGAGTTGCTGCGTGATACGGGCGCTTCCCAGACACTTGTTAAGAATTTCACTGGCAAGCCTATTAACACGGCTCGGGTTGTGGTGGTTCAAGGTATCAATGCTACGCGGTCTTACCCGCTGGTCAGAGTGGAGCTTGAGGTGGACGGTGTGACACGGGAGTTGGATGTGGGTGTGGTTGAGAAATTGCCAGTTGAGGGGGTCGACCTCCTTCTCGGCAACGACTTTGCGGTGCCCACTTCCGAGGTTCCACCCTTAGTCGTTGCCGAGAGGACGGCCGACACGAGTAGGGAGGGGCAAGAGGGGCTTGAGAGGTGCCAGACGCAGCAGATGGCGTGTGCTGACACCAGATCTCAGTCCGCTCAGGTGTCACAGCCTAGTACCCAGGCTTTAGACCAGCGGAGGAAGGGTCGGAAGGAGAAAGTCAAGGCTGGTGGTCGGGTTGAGAGTTTGGACCCAGCGACACTCCTTGGTGACTCGGTACTTGAACCAAAGTTAAGCTCCGGAGTGGCCCCAGAACCTGTCCCCCCTAGTGACATGGTAGGGCGTGATGGCACTCCGCGACAGAGTAGTTCCCAGGGACAACCAGAAGATCTTTGTCTTGAGAGTTGTGGGAACGGGGCTATTGAACTCGACGAGGACGAGGAAGCATGCCATGTGAACCTGTTAAAGGAGTTTGTGAGGCAACCACCTGAGCAGCCTACTGTCCCTGTGTTGGTCTGCAGCGGCCAAGGTGGAGAAGGAGAGGGGGGCATTGGGGCACAGGTGGAGGAGAGTTGGGATTGTCATGTCTCGGCGGAGCAGTGGGCGGGGGACACGAGTCAGGTGGCTGTGGAAGCGCTTGAGCACCTGCCTGAGCAGCAGTGTGCAGCGCTCCAGCACCTGCTCGGTTCATACCCCACTGTTTGTGCCGAGCACCCAGGCCTCACAACTCGTGCGGTGCACGATGTTCTGCTGGCAGGTCACTTGAGTGTTAGCAAATCGTTGGCCTCGTTGTTTCAGTGGTTCAAGTTGGGCGACGAGGCTTTGGCATGGTTGTCAGGTCAGGGTCGACCCATGGCTGCTAAGGGTGGTGGTCAGAATCAGGACATTGTGCAGATTGGTGAGGTTGGCTGTGGAGTAGATGCGCCCAGTCATCGCATTGCCTCCCAATGCTGCTCTACAAGAGTACAAAGGAGTACAAAGGAGTACAAAGGAAATCAAGCAACAACAGGTCTAGTGACCCTTCTAGGCTGCTTGTCCTCCAAAACACCGAGGATCAAGTGTCCAAACAGTGGTTTAGAGTGGGTAAGGGAACATTGGAAAGGGAACTACTGCCCTAGAACTAATGTCCGTGGCAGGATTAGGAAGTTAGTAGGGGACAGATGGGTTAGTAACTGAGGGGGGGTATACAATAAAGTTATTCATTTACAAACGCAGTCAGTCGCGGGTTTGATGCGAGATATTTGTCTAAGCGGAGTTTAAATGAATCAACGGTGCTGCAGTCTATAACGTCTCGGGGAAGCCCATTCCACAAGTTGACAACTCGATTGAAGAAGAAATTCTTAGATTCGTGTGAGTTCAAAGATTTACCAATAATTTTGCAACCGTTTCCCCGCGTGTAATTAGATTGGTCGATAGTGAAGTACTTACTACAGTTCATATTGTCGATGCCTTTGATGATTTTGAACACTTGAATTAAGTCGCCTCTTAATCTGCGCTGGGTTAAAGGAAATAGATTTAATTCTCTAAGACGCTCTTCGTATGGTTTGTTCTTTAGGCTAGGTATCATTTTGGTAACTCTACGTTGAACTCGTTCTAGCTTGTTTATATCTTTTTGGTAATAAGGGCACAAGGATTGAACGCAGTATTCCAGAAGAGGGCGGACTAAGGAATTGTAAAGGGTTAGGATAACATCTTTGGATTTATGCTCAAATGACCTGCCTATAAAGCCAATTATTTTGTTTGCCTTCTTAACAACTTCTGAACATTGTTGACTCGGTTTTAGGTTACTCGATATTGTTACTCCCAGATCGGTTTCTTTGTTTACATTCTTAAGCTGAGTGCCATTCATCGAATAGTTTGCTTTCTCATTTAGGTATCCGATATGTAGTACTTTACATTTATCCGCATTGAAACTCATTTGCCAAATTTGGGCCCAACATGACAATTTATCTAGATTGTGTTGCATATCGTCAACTTGTTCTTTTGAGAGTACGCTATTTGCAATTTTTGTATCGTCAGCAAATTTCGAGACTGTACAGGTGAGACCCTCATCTATGTCGTTGATGTAAATTAGAAAGAGAATTGGTCCTAGTACCGATCCCTGGGGTACCCCACTACTTACATTGGTCCATTTAGATGCCTTACCGTTTATGACTACTCTTTGCTTTCTATCGCTGAGCCAATTTTCTATCCATTTCAACACACCGTCTTGTATTCCATGCGCTTTTAGTTTTAGCAGTAATCGTTTGTGGGGAACTTTGTCAAAGGCCTTTTGAAAATCAAGGTATATAATATCTACAGCTTTACTCTCATCGTAGAGGTTGAAGATATCGTGGAAGAAGTCTAAGAGGTTTGTTAAACAGGAACGTTTTTTACGGAAGCCATGTTGAGTATCTTTAAGTAAGTTATTTGCCTCTAAGTGATTTACAAGTCTGTCTCTTATGACCGTTTCTAGCATTTTACATACAATTGAGGTTAAGCTAATTGGACGATAGTTACTGGGTAGGGATTTGCTGCCTTTTTTGAATATCGGTGTTACGTTGGCTAGCTTCCACTGATCAGGCATAGTCCCAGACTGCAAGGATTCATTGAATAGCAATGTCAGTGGTTTGGAGAGCTCATCCTTAGCTTCCTTTAGAACTCTAGGTGAGATTGTATCAGGTCCAGGCGTTTTATTTACCTTGAGTTTATCTAAACAATTCAATACTTCTCTCTCTGTAACGGTGATATTGCTTAGAACATCTGAATTATCAATCTGAATCGGCGATGGTGTAGGGATATCACTGAGGTCTTCGGTTGTAAAAACTGATGCAAAGAAGGTATTGAGGGCATTACTCATTTGTACTTCGTCTTTGGTGTATTCTCCATTTTCATCGACTAACGGTCCAACAGTTGAAGTAACTACTTTTTTCTTTCTGATATAACTATAGAATTCTTTCGGGTTTGTTTTACTTTGATTCGCAACATGTAACTCCAGGGTCTTTTTACTTTGCTTAATTAACTTTTTGGCTTTGCGTCGTAGCTCTACAAATTTCACCCGTTCTTCGTCATTTTGTGAGGATTTTAATCTATCATTAGCAAATTTTTTAGCAAGCAGACAGTCTGAAATATCTTTATTCCACCATTTGGGCTTATCATTTTGGCCTGGACGCCGTATTTTCGATGGTATGCAGTCTTGCACTGCCTTAAGGTAAGTGGTTGTGAAACACTCCCAAGATGTATTTATGTCGTTATTGTTAGTCAGAAAGCTCCAGTCAGTTTCTTTAAGTTTTGATTTAAGTTTATGAAAATTTGCTTTCTTGAAATTAGGGACTTTCTCAATGCTGCTATTTGATTTGTTACTAGTAAACTTTAAAGTGAAAGTTATCGTACGATGGTCGCTGTTACTGAATTCATCACCAACATTCAAATTCTCTATTAATTCTTCTTTTGTTGCGAGTACAAGGTCAAGCACATTATTACCACGGGTCGGAGATTGTACAAATTGAAAAAGTGAACTCTCTTGCAAGTTAGCATAGAGGTCGTGTCCAGAGTGTGAAGTAAGAATATCGCCCCATTTAGTCACGGGTAAGTTGAAATCGCCAAGAATTACGGTATCTTGTATGTTAGTTATTTCTGTAATTTGTTCATAAATTTCACTGTCAGTTTGCACTGATTGAGATGGGGGTCTGTATAATAAAGCTAGTGTTATTTTAGTTCCTCGTTTATTATTTAATAGTACGTAAGATATGTCTATATTCGCAATTTGAGGTTTTGACATTAAGACGGGATTAAGACTTTGCTTTATAAAAAACAGAACTCCTCCTCCATTTCTATTGATCCGACTTTTCTCAAACATTGTATAACCAGGAAGCGTATATTCGGCTAAAAAGTCTCTGTCTTCCGTATTTAACCAAGATTCTGTAATGCCGATTATATCATAATGTTCTGTAAACACGATTTCCTCTAGATCTGAAAATTTATTGCGTATGCTACGAGCATTTACATAAAACACCTTAAGAGTATTAGAGTTGGATGTTACTGATTGTGCATTGTCTGAATTTTCAGTTCGTATTTGACTTACACTACCCTGTCTTGGTTCTGGTTGACCCCGTTTTTTGAACGGAAATCCTTGACTGCATCGTTCAGCAGACGACCAAGACGTGCAGCTCCTACTTCATTGAGATGTACACCATCTCCTGAAAACAAAGATTTATCATAGTAAAAATTATCCCACGTGTCGACAAAGCCGATGTTCTCCTCCCTGCAGAGTTTGGCTAGTCGGCGATTTGTACTGGTAGCTATGTTGTAGAATCGGTTTTCTACATCAATCCGGGGAACAATTCCTGAAATTAAGATTCTATTAGATTTTTCCTTGAAGGACCTGATCAGCCGCCGGTACTTGCAAAGTAGTTCCTCTGACCGCGTCCGTTGGACATCGTTAGATCCAACGTGGATGATGTACGTAGTGCTTGCGGGGGCGAGCCTGGAAACCTCTTCCAGAGCCGCAACAATGTCGTCCACGCCGCCACCTGGGATACAGAATCGCTTTCTGGTCCTGGGTGCCCTGGCGCAGAACTCGGTTAGTTGGCCACGGACCATGGAGTCGCCCACAAGCCGAACTTCTTCCGTTTCCTCTTCCTCGTCAATAGCCAGAATTTTGAAGCGGTTTTGGCATGTTGTCGGGATGACCTTCCTGGTACTGGTGCTGGGATGGACATTGTTTCTCACTAACTGAAAGTTGTCCTGGGGGGGAGTGAGAGTAGAGTCATTATTATTATCTGCAACATCTAAGGTAGCTGCTGGTGTGGGTACCGGTACTGTATGCACTGGAATGGCGGTTGACATAGTAGTGGTTTCTTGGGCCGAGGGCACTCCTACGTTGAGTGTGGCAAATTCTTGAAGGGATTCAAGCTTCGTAGTCAGGGCATCGATCTTGCGGTGAGCTGCATTCAATTCATCCGCAATCTTCTCTCAGAGCTGGCAAAATCTACAAATTTGGACATCAGTATCAACAAACATGGTAGGGCCAAATTTACCGGAACAACTCGTGCAGGTTCGTTGCGGCGCCATGACGATATAATCACAATATGCCTGAAAATCACACAAATTTATGTTAGCAAAATGGTACAATTAAAGCCTGAAAATCACAAAAAATGTATGTTAGCAATGTGATACAATTAATTCCTGAAAATCACAAAAAATTTTGTTAGCAATATGATAAAATTAATATGCCTGTAAATCACAAAAAATATGTTAGCAATAGAACACAATTTATGCCTGAAAAAAACAAAAATTTATGTTAGCAGTATGACACAGTTAAAGCCTGAAAATCACAAATGGACTAGAAATTTGTTACAAAATTTACTGGAAAAAAAAAGTGGGAGAGGGTTAATGTAGCCTAGTGAAAAAACTGGAAAACAGTATACAGTACAGTAACACAAAATATTTGTTAGCAATATGGTACAATTAATGCCTGTAAATCACAAAAATAATATGTTAATCACAAAAAGAATATTATGGCTGTAAATCACAAAAAATATGTTAGCAATAGAACACAATTTATGCCTGAAAATATAAAAACAAAATTGATGTTAGCAGTATGACACAGTTAAAGCCTGAAAATTGTAAATGGACTAGTAATTTGTTACAAAATTTTCTGGGAGAAAAAAAGGGGAGAGGGTTAATTTAGCCTAGTGAGAACACTGGAAAGCAGTATACAGTACAGTAACAAAAAATATTGGTTAGCAATATGGTACAATTAATGCCTGTAAATCACAAAAAGAATATGTTGATCACAAAAAGAATATGTTAGCAATAGAACACAATTTTATGCCTGAAAATAAAAATAAAATTATGTTAGCAGTATGACACAGTTAGGCTAAAGCCTGTATATTAGTTTATACAGTGGTCGACACAATAATAATAATAATGGAGTTAGTAATATCCCTGGCAAGAGTGTGAGAGGCCTATTATGGTGACAAGTATCTGAAATGCGATTAATAAATAGGCTATCAAAAAGTATTACAGTAACTAAATTATTCTAACCCAATATTAAAACTATCTTGACAAATGTTAGTGTGTGCGATTTATATAGATAACCAAGATAAAAAAGTTCAACCAAGTCGACTCTAGTCGAATGCAACAGCCCTACCATAGACCGACTGTATCTGGCTGTGTCGCTGAAGGCGGTGATGCTGCGCAGGCAGATGTAGTCGCAAGGAATGCGGGGGTGCGCATGTACGGTATCGGCGGGGAAGCCTTAGCAATTATGAACTATGGGAGTGACTGCACAGGTGGTACTGATTGTCCCTCTCATGACCTGGCTGTTCTAGGGACGAAGGTGGAGAAGGAGGAAGACTATAGTTTAGAAGCTGCAGTCTCGGCTGGGTTGTGGGAGGGCACTAGGCATGTTGTTCTTCGAGATAAGTTGCAACCTCTTGTTCCTAAGCGCCAAGAGAAGTTGTTTACTAGGCTGTGGCAGTACGTCCGCATGTTTGTTGATTCTCCAGGCCTGATGTACGGGGTAGAACCCGACATGGAGGCTGGAGACAGTGCAAGGCTCAAATTGGCTCCCTACCGTATAAATCCTGCTCAACAGCCTGTCATGAAAGCAGAGCTAGACTACATGTGGAAAAAGGGACTGAGGGATAAGGGATATCGTGAGTGGTCGTTGCCAGTAACTTTGCAACCTGAGTTAAGTGGCAAGATCCGTGTTTGTGTTGATTGCAAGAGTGTGGAAGTATTATCCCTGACAGACGCCTATCCATTACCCAGAGTTGACGACCCCATAGACCGCATCGGGGCTGCCTCGTTTATCACTAAGGTGGAAATAGTGAAGGGTTATTGGCAGGCCCCGTTGCCGGAGAGAGCGAAGAGAAGTGCCAGTCTTGTGATGAACTGGGCAGTTTATCAGTGTCAGGTGTTGTTTTGCTGCCGGAACACAAGTTGGATGTGTGACATGTTAACCCTTTCACGCATTTATGACGCAGAGGTTGCCAGATTAGCAATAAGAAATAGGGTTCTCTCACTCTTATAATTACCTCTCCGAAATTCGTTTTCTGCCCACAGCTAACTCAAAGACAACTGCAGAGGTTGAAGTAACTAAACCAAAGGTTTCTAAATATCCCTGATGGTAACATAGACTTTAAAGTATCCCCAAAAGGCTCAAAATCGCGTCATATGTCGGAGAGGGTTAAGGGCACTGATAATGTTTTGGCTGATTGTTTGTCACGGGAGGGTATGTTTGCAGGAGAACCCTCGCCGTTCAGTCAGTGTGTGTTTGAGAGTGGAGACAAATTAGGCTTGCCCCTGTAGTGCAACGCCGCCAAAAACACTATTAAAAATATAAAAACCTCACATAAAAACTCTTTCTTTTTGATAGTATATAAGTGCAGTATATCACAGCAAGAATCTAAGACACTCTGAGTTGTTGTCTTAGTAGGCTAGGCTTGGTGAAGCTTGCTCGTTGAGCGTGATATAATTATTATGATGCTATTATTTTGGGGAAGTGTTGTGCAGATTTGTTTTTATAATGCAGTGTTTTATGTTTGTGATCGTGCCTTGTTTTCACAACTTGGGAGAGTAGCTGGGTGATGCGGGGTTCGTGGGCATTCTGTCTGGTCAGATGTGGAGTTCACCTGAGGCTGAAACGTCCCACATCTTGGGCGGGGTGTTACGCTGGCCAGCTTACCAGAATGCACTCGTAACTCGCTAGCGCTCGCCAGGGCAGTGAAATGGGCTACAATAATCGTAGAACGATGTTCTTTCTTTCATAGAGTTCATGTTGTCACAGACAGATCAGTGGTGGTCTTTATTCTTGTCTGTGACACTTGAAAGAATTTTATATCATTGATAGAATATAAGATGTGATGTGTGAAGATGTAGGGAGAGAGAGAGCGAGCAGCGTGGTGGTAATATGTGCGTGTGTATGTACGTATGCCTCCCTCGCAAGGAGGAGTTTCCCACGCTCGTGATTGGCCAGCGGGCCTGATGCATCATATGACGCCTGCTCCTCATTACGTAGTCGTCTGTGATTGGGTGCTGCTGCCTTTGTTAGTGCTGGGGGGCTCCTGCCCGCGTTTCTCCTGCAGAGCTTGGCACAGCATGCTTGGTCCTACATGTCCTTTGCAATCTGTCCCCCCATCTAACCCCCTGTACTACTATTTCTCTCTCTGAACTTCTTCTTTTTCATACTTCTCTCTTTATTCAATTACTTATCCCTTCTGGTTCTGCATACGACTTCCATAGTCGGCCAGTCATATTACCAGCACCAGTTCTCCATATATGTTTTGCACTAGCTTTAGGGATTATTAGAGTCATAGTCAAATGGTATCATAGTATTGGGGTGCTTCAAATTATTGAGTTGTTCTTTCCTACTATTTAATGCTAGACAGTGGGAAGTATCTTTGGTCGTTGTCTGAGTTATGTATGTGGCAAGTCAGAGCCTGTACGACTTCGACGAAGCTAGGTAGCCTGTAACCCTTGTGCATATTTTTCCTTTGCGAGTGTAGCAGTATACAGGTGAAGGGCTTTTGCCTACTCTTACCTGTATGCTTGCTACCTCATTTTGTTGACCTTTGTGGAGCGCCAGGGCAAGACCAGATACTAGAGATCTGGACTTACCAAGAGAGCCTCCAAGTCACTTAACGTAACATAAGGGAAATCTGTTCAAGGGGAGACAGTAAGCTACGAGCATGCTTGCACTCTGCCTAGTTTCCTGATACCTTTTATGCCACTGCTAGGCTTTATTAGTGAGAAAGACAGTATTGTGTTTATTAACTTTAATTGTGTATGCTTTAGGAATTATTCACGCCTTATTTTAGCCTAGGTTGATGCATAGTGCACAACCCAGTTTGGCTGTTACGTTGGCTAAAGAAGTACTGTTTTTGAGTGGTTATTATTAGTGCTGTCACAGAGTTGTTGCACTCCCTTGTTATATATATGTATCCTACTTATTGGTGTATTTAAGATACACGCTTTGGTGTCCTGCCCCTGCATTATTTCTGTTCTATATTAACGAGCATCTTAGAGCATCAGACCTTTCCAGAAGATTCCATATCTGATTGCTGTAGGACTAGACTTCCAGTGCTTTCATAGAGCATTGAAGAGTTTAGTGTTGAGTACAGACTCACACTAAAGTTAACGTAAGCATATATTCCTTTATTAAATCTTATGATAGTTTATTCAAGCATTGTTATTACTTAAGAGCATTTTCGTAACGTAAGTACTCCTGTTGTGAGTTGGCTTTGCCGTCATCGGAAAGCCTTTGTAGAAGTGCACTAAAACCCAGTTAATTGATACCCCGTTATCCAGTAGATTAACTCTGGAGGGTTTTAAGTGTTTTTGTTCACCGGCGTAATAGTTCGAGGGTTTGGAATTAGCGTACCATTGTAGTAGATATAACACATGGCCGTTGTTGCAGATATAGCCTATCATCTAGTCCATTATTAAGTGCCCTTGTTTATTTCGTAGTGCCGGTCGTAACACCCTCAAAAGGTCAAACAGTCAAAAGTCACACCCCTCCCTAAAACTTTGAGTAACGTAATCCCTACCCCCAAGTCTATGATTCCTCAAGAGAAGCAAAATAAACCCACCATTTGTCTCATACAGACAACCCAAGCTGCCAAGTTAGTGAAAAAGTCCAAAGTCACACCCCCTCCCAAAGCACTTAATTGATAACGTAAACCCTACCCTAAGTCTATGATCACTCAGGAGAAACAGAGTAAACCTACCATTTGTCTCCTACAGACAACTCAAGCTGTCACTTCCAAACTAGTGACACCACCCCCTCATCATGAAAGATGGGTACCCATATTACCCACCTTGCCTGGGGATGCAATTATGACCCCTCACCTCCAAAGCCCTTTTGATAGGGATTGCCTGACCACTCCAAGCCCACTCCCTAATAAATTAAATTGCATTAAAATAGCAAATATCTCCGATCAACCTATCACTTTGCCAAAAGGGTTAACCATTGGGGAACTTGAACCTTATGCAGAAGAACTAACTTTACCTTCAGAAGATACCTCCCAAACTTATTTTCCCCTGCCTGATATTCCTTTCCATTTAAGTTCTCAACAACAAACTGACTTACGTGAGCTAATGACTACCTACCAAGACATATTCGCCACCTCTAGCCGAGACGTCGGAAAAACCAACGTACTACATCATCCCATAAAATACTGTAGGACATCCGATCAAACAACCGATCCAGAGAAAAAATCTAATACAGAGACAGGGAGAAGAATCTCAAGTCAGAGACATGCTAGCAACTGGAGTTGTCCAACATTCCACTAGCCCTTTGTCATCTCCGGTGGTACTCGTCCGGAAGAAAGATGGATCCACCCGTTTCTGTATCGATTACCTACAGTTGAATGATGTCCCCATAAAAGATGCCACCCCACTACCCAGGATAGACGACTCTTTAGATTCCCTGTTAGGAGCTAAATGGTTCACTACCCTGGATCTACAAGCCGGGTACTGGCAAGTACCAGTACTCCCAGAACACCAACAAAAGACAGCTTTTATCACCAGTCAAGGACGATTATACGAATTCACAGTATTGCCGTTTGGTCTATGCAACGGCCCTGCAACTTTTTCCAGGTTGATAGAATCTGTCCTACAAGGATTAACCTGGGAAACTTGCCTGGCATACTTAGATGGCATAATTGTGTTCGGGAACACCTGGGCTGAGCATCTACAAAGATTAAGTCAAGTATTTCAGAGGATTAGAGAAGCAAATCTAAACTCAAACCATCTAAATGTACTCTGGCCAAGAAAGAAGTTCAATTTCTAGGACACATAGTCTCAGAAAATGGAATTGCCCCAGATCCAGACAAATTAGATGCCATCAGTACCATAACTCATCCCACAAATGTAAAAGGAGTCCGAGCTTTTCTCGGCCTAGCTTCCTACTACCGCCGATTTGTAAAAACAATTGCCGCCATTACCAACCCCCTAAATGACCTAACAAGAAAAGAAGAACCATTCTTGTGGACAGAACAGCGCCTAAAAGCCTTTAACTCTTTAAAAGAACTACTAGTAGCATCCCCAGTAGTGTCTTTCCCAGACTACAGTATACCCAACCATTCCGCTTATATACTGATGTCTCACAATTCGGTATAGGAGCCGTTCTAGGACAAACTAGAGAAGGGAGGGAACACATCATTGCATGTGCCAGCCGAATCCTAAATCCGGCAGAAGTCAACTAACCCGTAACCAAGCGAGAATGTCTGGGAATAACTTGGGCCTTGCAACACTTTAAAGATTACCTAGCAGGTGTCATTTTCACCATCATAACTGATCATCACGCCCTCCAATGGCTACGCAAATCTGACACTAAAAATGCCTTAACAGTCAGGTGGTGGGAATCATTAGAAGAGTTTAACTTTGAAATTGCATATCGACCAGGAAAACTCCACACTAATGCTGATGCTTTTTCCAGACTTCCAACTAACTCAATCACTGACACCTCTAGCCAAAATACTGACATTCAGCCGATATTAGCCATTCATCATCAAGACTCATTAGATCAAGACCAGCAACAACTACTTAAATAGTTTCAACGCCAAGAGAAACCAGACTGGATTCCTAGAAGGATTTTCTCCCAACTCACAAGAAGAGGAGATAAGTTGTATACTACAGACGGGAAAATCGTGATCACACCAAATGCCGCACTCTCTATTATGCAATCCATCTATACACACAATGGCATTCATTTAGCCCAGAGAAAGTTAACTGTTACTTTCCAGCAAGTGTACTGGACTCCTTCTTACATCACAGCAAAAAGAATCACAGAAGCCTGTAGAGCCTGTGCATTGGGCAAAGATAGGACCCGTACAGCCAAACCTGCAGGAAAATTAGTAGCGTCCAAACCATGGCAACTTCTAGCAGTAGATCTGATGGGACCCATGGAAGGAAATCAAGGGTGTAAATACATTATCACCTTTGTGGACACATACTCTAAATATGTAATTGCCTGTTCAGCAAAGGAACACTCAGCTTTAGCAGTGGCTGAAGCAATGATACAGCACGTTTTCCCCTATTTCGGATTACCTGAAGCTATTCATTCTGATAATGCCCCTGAATTCATCAGTCACATGTGGTCACAACTATCACAAATGTGTGGATTCAAGATTAAACACTCATCCCCATATTGGCCTTAGGGAAACTCTACTTGTGAGAGGTGTGGTGGAGTGGTCTTGCCACTGGCCTGGTAATCCAAAGGTCCCGGGTTCAAATCCCGATGTATCAATGGGAAGATATTATTGGGATGGAATTTGTGCTGTACCTGGTATCAGTGCATTACCACAAGCCCACCGAAACGTCAATAAAATACCCTCATTGTTCCCTGATTAAATAGCACTGTATGAATATTCCCATATTCAAAATATGCTATAGGGGTGCAATGCCTGGTGAGTTATCTGCTCAACAGGTGGCGTTGTGTGTGTGTAAGTGTGAGAGTCCGAGTGTAGGGGGTGAGACAGTGAAGCACGGGAATGAGGTGGCTTCAGAGATGGGGTCGTTTCGGGCCATGAGTGAGCACCGTGCCTCATGTGAAGGCAAGATGGCAGGTGCTCGTTGTACTCTACGTGCTTCACATGTCTCACTCCCTAGACTGGAACAAGACCTCACAGGCTTCACTGTTCATTGTAAAGCGGTGAATGTTAAGGCTCTCAGCCTATGCCTGAGAGGAAGTAAGTTGGAATATAGAAAAAAAAAAAAAATGCTAACCAAATAAGGACACACCTGCAACAGATGAACACCACTGATTGGCCCAGTCAAGTAAAAATAGTACAGTGGGGAATCAATACTTGCCCCCGGAAAGACGGAATTTCACCCCATGAACGTATTTTTGGAGTACCACCTTTGCTCCTACCTCTACGTCATCTGTCTGTCCCTTACAAGCCCTCCTCCAATTTTGACCAATCTTTAGTACACCTAAAGAACCGCCTTCGACAACTTCAGTATATCCAAGACCTACAACCTGACGAAACCGCCAAAGTAAGTCCCCACCATGTCGGCGATCTTGTCATGGTTGCTCAAATTCCAGTACCATCCAACTCAAACCAAGATATAAAGGTCCTTTCGAGATTCTAACTGTTCCAAACTGTTACCAGGTTACCATTAATTACTTTGGTGAGTCACGCACCTACCGAAATAGATATGTACGTAAGTTTCAACCCATTGATGACAATATGACTATGCCTGGTGACCCCAAAGATAATGAATCATTGCCTGCAATTGATAACCAGAATTTAGGATCCATAAAACCATTGACACGTCCAATTCTTCCACCCATTTCTCCTACTCAAATAGTGATACAAAAACTTGTTAAACCACCTGTACAAACAGTAACTAATGTCGCCTATCCAGACCGAATTATTATTCCTCCATTTAACCCCTATCGTACCACTTTCTCTGAAACTCCTCCTCCAATTCCTAACCGAATTGTCTCTGCACCTCCTCAACTTCCTACACAATCTAATAATACTGCGACTCAACTAAAATCAACTCCTCCTATTACCTCACCTGCCACCAGCCTACCTATTTTTCCTGTCTCACCCTGTCCTTTACCTACCACTCCAGCAATCAATATTATTCCATCTCTAGACAATCAAACTTCCCCTTCTTTATCTAACACTTCATCAACTGCATCCACTCATCAAGTCATCAAGCCAACAAATTTACCTGATCAAGGAAACTGTTCAACTACAACTAATCCTAAACTTTCCACTCAACTACCTATACCTCTCACTAAATCTCCTCAACCTTCTACATCTACACATAAATCTCCTACACTTTCCCCTAGCAATTCCACAACACCTAAACAAATCTATACCTCTCCCCATCTTGTTTCACACATGCCAAAAATGAAATTAAGATCACCTTCGTTAATGCAACTTTTATCTAATCCAACATGTCGAAGATCTGGCCGACGTGTGACTCCACTTAAGAGATGGGCACTCACCTCCAAGCCGACCAACAAAAGGCGGCTCCCACCAAACCTACCACCACGCAAAATAAAAAGGTCGCCGCCACAATTGTTGCGAGGTAAACACCTAAACCTGTTCCTCGAGCCACTACAGGGTCACCTAACCTAAGGACAGGCCCCCAAACCACTATGCCCCTCCCACCTGGCCCAAACAGACCAGCAAACTCAAGTCCAGTCAGTGTGTCACCAGCTCCACTACCAACCACATCTCCAAAGACTACTCCTCCTGCTAGCACCATGAAAATTAACAGCTTGTTTGTGTCGTCCAACAACACCAAGATCGACATCAACTCTCCTGCCCATTTAGTGCATGTGGCAAACTCCTCCAGTACTCCTCTCCAACTTACCCTGCAATATGACACCAAGGCCCCTGTTGACATCCCCACAACAATGTGGTGTTTAATTCTGCAACACATGACCTTTGACACATGACACATGACCAACACATGACCTCTCTCATCACCAAAACCTTCCGAAGATACAAACTTAAGTCTCGCGGCCGAGATTTCTTTTTGGAAGGTGGTGAGATGACGAGGTTGCAAACCAGGGGAAAAGCAATCCCGGTAGACACCCTGACAATGCGGGAAGAAGAGCAGCCTACCAGAGCCAAAATAGATGCCGTGAAGGACACCAAGAAGACAAGGAGAAAACTATATCAGGAAATGGAGAGAGAGAACACAAGATTACCAGTTTCCCATGCTTTAATACCTGCCACAATAGAACAGTTTACCAAATTAACCAGGCCTACCCATGCTCTAATCCCTGCGAATATGAGAGTCTGCTCGCTAAAGGAGTTCGAGTCCGGGCCAATCACAAGGATACCTGCCCAGCCAATGGCATGGCCGAAGACAAACAGCTAAGGAGAATACCCAGCCCCAGCCAGATTTGCAATACAGTGAGGAATACTTTATGCAAATACCTCACCAGGACCCAGTGCAATATCTTCACAGATGGGAACCCAAGAACCACCTCTACATTACCTCACGGGAAGAATGGAGATAAGAGAAACAAAAGCATGGCCTGCAAAATAGAAAAAGACAAAAATAGTGATTACAAAACATTTATCCTGCAGCCATGCAACCCTTTTAAAAAAAAAAGGTAATATTGAGAGATAGAGAATCTCCGTTTGTTTGTATTAATAGCTTAAGTACATTTTTAGAATAAGAATTGCCTTCACAATGATGAAAAGAATAATATCCACTTGTCCCTACTATATTCAAACAGACCAAATTGAGTTCTAAATATAACCCGAATATAGTCTGACTGAAATTGAGGGAAGGTATGCAAATACGATTACTACCTTCCACTGATCAAGCTGGTTGTGAGTGGAAATTGTGTTGAAGACTCAGCTATAGGAAGAGACATTCCCTATAGTAAAGTCTAAGGTGGGAGGCGAACGAGAGTGTGTAGAGGAGCCAGGAACAAACGTCCCCAGTGGCCGTGAGAGAGGCAGTTACCCCTAACGTCCAGCCCGCAGAAGAACTACGAGTCCTACGTCGTCCAGATTCTCGTTCATGGCTATCACCTCTCCTCTACCCCGTACCCTAAGTGTCTAAGTGTGTTATAAGTTGTGGGTATTATTGTGAAGGTAATATATATTATACGAGTGTTCTATTTAACTTATTTATAGATCTGTGCCTAAGATCTACCTTGTCAATTTGATACACGTGTAAGAGTTATATAACTTTGATCCGTACAGTAATTCTATAAGTACGATATATTGCCTAGATAATTTGTGTTTAAACCTTCAGATCATTACGTGTATGTACGTTACATAGTCATTTCTACATGTGTTACTCAGTGAATACTCTCAGATTTTATCCCTATGCGTTATTATTCTTTGTGTGTCCAAGTCGAAGTGAAGTGTATAGCGTGAGCTATTTTCCTTCTTAAATTCAATATCTAAAACCTACGTCCAAACTCAGGATCATATTGTCCGCATAATTATTACCAGAGAATACTTATAGTACTATTTCGCCCCCCTTGAAATTAAAGAACCCATCCATTGAGTTAAAGTTGATCTATATTCGAGATATCTAATTTATATTAGTTCTTGTTAATAATCTAATTATATACATTACTCGGGTCATGTAATTCTATCACCACAGATCTAGGGATTCAGATTTTTACATTCCTTTATCTATTAAGCCTACTTTTTATTTATTTATTATATTATTGCTTCGTTCAGTAATGTATTCATCATAACCGTTATTTGTGTTATAATACAGTGCTACTAAGTTCTGCGTTCTTTCAGGAATTTATTAATTTATTCAAACCTCCTTCTATGCCATCATAATTGGGTATTCCATAAGTACAACTTTGTTTTGTATTTCCATTCATTATAGCTCCTTTTATGCTATAATACAGCGCTACTCCGTTCTTTGGTTATTCAGTAGTTGGTTAATTTATTCCAATCTATTATAAATTATATTTATTATATTCCAACTCAGTCACTACATTTACTGTGAATCTGATTTTCTTATTACGTGTAATTTGACCTCATCTACGTTCGAATATTATTTTTCGTGTATCGTGTGAGAGATTATTCGCAATACCTCTTAGATAGTTGAATTCCGATTTAAACTATCTTTCCTCTTAGGATAAAGTAAAATTCATATCTTCACTCCCCGATTTGACATCGCATTAAAATAAAATAGTATTTCCCGTGACCGCAGTCCAACTGACCTGTACCCCCGAGAGCGGTACCTTTGTGGACTCACCTGAACTCGACTCTAATTGTTTTGACCACCTTGCAGACTCTCGCGCAACTGAGTGATAGGCCCCAGTTGCCTTACCTTGTCCTTTTTTTTTTTTTTTTTTTTTTTTCTATGTGATTGAGGGAGGCAAAAGGCATAACTGCCTATAGCGAGTGCCTCCCCCATAGTTGAAAGAGCGACAGGGCCAAAATCAAGGGACGTTCGAGCCAAAATGCCTGGACACACGGATTTGAAGCAATTTAAGTCATAGGAAGCGGGAAAAACTGATACTGGGAGAGAGTTCCAGAGCTCAGCTGTTGAGTAGAAGAAAGTTTGAGAGTAACGTTTCACTCTTGGGTTGGAGAGTTGCACAGAGTAGGGGTGGGATTGAGTTGCAAGACGGGTACCACGTGCCCTACGTATGCACTGGGATAGTTCTGAGGAACACTGATTAATATAGTAGCGATAGAATAGCGAGAGAGATGCAACATTGCGGTGGAGAGGGAGAGTTGGTGAGTGGACGGGAGTTAATGATACGAAAGGCCTTCCTTTCAACCTTGTCTAGGAGAGCGGTGTGAGAGGAACCTCCCCACACATGTGAACAATACTCAATACAAGGGTCCTTGTCCTTGTTCTTGTTGCTATACCTCGCGTTACACACTAGGCCCACATGTGAATTGTTGTCAATGCTTTTTGTTTGTGTATATATTTCCTATGATTGCGTATTTCCTCTCTTCATTTATTTTGTGAGTGACGAACTATATTCAGTAGGGAGTAAAACATATTTAACTCTCTATAAGTCACCTTACCTATTAGAGTTCTACTCAATATAGTAGTGATTTTATTACCCAATATCTGTACCATAATTATGGCTTTATAATAAACATGAGTGTAATCTATACTGTGTGTTTATTGTGTTCTTGATTGCTCGATTGAGTAAACAATTGCCATCTTCATGAAGCTAGATGTGTTCCTGTTGAGCATATTCCAATTCTAAATATCTGAAATCCGGATTGACATAGAAGATATAACGAAGCGAGTTGGATTACAACCCGGCATACCACAAGGTACTCTACTTATCTAGCATGCCTACAGTTGTCTTCTTAATAACAAATCGCCATCGGAAGTGTAAACATTGATTTTTGTCACATTATTTATCGCATTATAATTTTAATTATACTAATTAGATAAGGGTATGAAGCTTAATTTGAAGCTAAATAATTAGTCATGATATTGGATTGTGAATGGCTAGTGTAGATCATCTCACATGTCAGATATTAACCATTTGCGGCGATGGTTTTCGAGTTGTAACGTCATCACTGGCTTTGGCCAGGACAATAATTTTACTAAATTAAATCATTTTTCTACAATAGTATAATGCATATGGGAAAATCAATTACGCTATGATTTGTAATATATAATGCAGATTTCCCCACAATCAGAAACTAGTCATATTCATGTTAATCATGCAATACAAAATCAGTCTACCACCTACTGGGAAAGAAATTGGAAGTTACTAACCTGAAAAGTATTTGGGCGCTTTAATTTGCAGTGCTGTGAATTGAAGTAGAATAGAAAGCCCAAAACCTATTAGGTTATATTTAAGAGATATGTTCAATACAGGTATTAGGATACTCTTAACACTCCACAATGCTCTGATACGGCCTCTTCTAGATTATGCTATTCAATTCTGATCTCCAGCACTCGAGCAAGATACAGAGCTACCAGTCCAAGCTAGGGCTACGAAGTTTAATCTATCGATTAGAATGCTGAGCTATGAGGAACGGTATATATATTTTCATCCCTTTTGATAGAAAATATGAATTCTTTAAAATACTTAATGGGTTTGACAACGTGGATTCTATTAAATGACTACCCTCAATATGAATACAACACATAACCATGTCTGAGAGTTAGAAAAGAAGAGGTCCAGCAGTGCTTTATGTAGAAATGTCCTCACATACAAGATCTGTTTGACATGGAACAGCCTGCATTAGAATTATAAATAGTTCTTCAGTACAGCAACTCAAGAAGAGAGTTTGAACACTAATGAATATCGTGCACTACACAATCTCTCTCTTTCCACTTAGGATATATCCTGGGATTGGACTGAAAGGTATATAAGATATTAACTATCCCATGTAGCTCCTTGTGAATGTGAATATCTCTCTCTCTCTCTCTCTCTCTATATATATATATATATATATATATATATATATATATATATATATATATATATATATATATATATATCTTCCCCACTACCCCCCAGTAAACACTCCATCTTCCACCTACCTTCACCATAATCCCCACTCGACCTCCCTCTCCTCCTTCCTGTTTAGTACCACCATACCACCTTTTTCTTTTGTAGGTGGGCTGTGGATAAGGCCAGGTCGTGATTTTTTAAGAACTGTACTGAAATTGGGCAGGTAGTATTTACAATTGGAATTTATCATTGTTTGTTTTGATGGAAGTGACCATTGTATACGCTACTTATATAAATGAGAGATGAGGCCATTTTGATTTGTCGAAATATTTGTTGAGTTACCGAACTGAAATTTGAAAGTCGAATACATGTCAGTTAAAGGAACTGTCCCATTTAGTTATGCTGGATAAACCAATAGGCATAAACCTGTATGTTATGATATCCTTGGCATGACGCAATATCGTCTTCGAAGCATAATGCATTTATCAATTCCTATTGTTTCGTTGTCCTGGCAAACTACTTACACTTACTGGTGATTTTTTTCCTAGTATTTTATATCTTTTGTGTGAAGAAATTTCCAGATTCATGGTACGTTAGAGTCAAAATGTCTGGACACAGGAGCTTGAAGCCGCCTAAGTCATAGGATGGGGGAATGACAGCTTGAGGGAGAGAGTTCCAAAGCTTACTTGTTACTAGGGAAAATTGGTTCACTCATCATGAGATGAGGACAGAATACAGGTGGGAGTGTGTTAGAAGGCGGGTGGCCCCCCCACTCCGTAAGGCAGGAGGTATACACTGAGAAAGCTCTGAAGAACACTAGTTATTGTAATAGTGGTAGAAGAGTGCGAAATATGCAAGTATTCGGCATGTAGAAAGAGAATGTAGGGAATTAGTAAGAGGAACTGAGTTGATGAGACGAAATGCTTTTGACTCGACCTTTTCGAGAAGTCCAGTATTGATGGAACCTCCCTAACATGTGAACAATACTCGATATATGGGCGCACAGTGCCCCTATACGGAGCAAGAAGCTGTGCAGGGGTGAAGAACCCACAGAGACAGTTGAACCCACTTGACTTCTGGGAAGCTGTTTTATCAAGAATAGTAATAATATTAGCTTGCCAAGAAAAGTCAGAAGAAAAAAAACACCAAAAATACTGAGAGAAGAAGAAGGGTTGATTTGTGTATTGTTGAAGTATAAGGGATAGACGTGTGGAAGGGCGTAACAGGTAGATAAATGGAGAAATTGGATTTTGGAAGCATTGAAAATAACAAGATCTTCTCTGTTCCAATCGGAAATAGCTGAGTGGATGGGACTAGAGGTACGGTTTAGAAGATCATCAATGAATATACAATCACAAAATAAGAGGAATAATAGTCAGTAATTGAAGAGGGGGAAAGTGGGGGAAGGAGAGGGAGGGAAAAGTTGGGACACATATATGAGAGAGAAAGGAAGAACTGGAGAGTAAATGTTATACCTAATCACATATTGCTTCCATTTGAGAGCCTGTTGGGCAATTTTTGGGTATATTTTCATGGGCTGTCTTCTGTGAGCCCTATCTCGTAAACTATACAGATACTTCCGGGAAGCCTATCGCGCTTTAGAGGTTAAAGGTATTATTAGATGCTTTTAACTGTGGTAGGCATACTTTAATCGTATTGAAATTGTGTATCTCTTGTTTTTTGTGAGTAATATCAAATAATGTAAGCCAAAATTACACTAAGAAAATAATTGTATATTGAAGGGATTACTAATTTGTATACATCCATATACGAAGTGTGTCAGTTGGCTGCCGTTCGTGTCCATTATGATATCAGGAGAGCTTGTCCATTGTGATAAGTCAGACGAAGAGAACTCGCCTGTAAAGGAAGTTGACCGCGGGAAACAGGTTACGTTTGTCTTGGCTAAGTTACCTATGTAGGTAGGATTAGCGAAGGATAGGATTAGCGAAGTCTGCTCCGGGATGTAGGCTAGGGTAAGGTAGGCAAGGTAAATTATTTAGATTCGGTGAAGTCTGCCACGGAGATTATACGTTGCTTAAGGTAGACATATTTGGCCAAATATATAAGTGAACTTCTAAACGTTGACAGAATTAATAAACACACCTTTTGAGGAGAAGCGCTTTATTGACAGCTTTATTTAGAAAGCTTCTTCAGGCACAATACACACAGTGTAATTACCTGAAGAAGCTATCTGTGAAACATTGTCAATATAGTGCTCCTCTTCAAATGTTGTTTTTATTCATATTTGGCAGCAGTGTTTGTGTTCGTCCCAGTTCCCTTAGCGACTGACCCTGAATTCAGTCGGCTTCTTGCGTATTTTCCAATATTACACCTACAGGACTTGAACACTTTTGACCTGTTACATAGCTCAGATCTATTTCCATCTCACTGTACAGTGTTTCTACACTGATGGCTAGATTTACCAATATTTACGGTCACGGGACAAG
>JBAKBP010023872.1:25000-36203 GCA_037953745.1 Lithodes maja
AGGGGGTATATACTGTATATCTCACCAGTGAATCTGGAAACTACAAGGACTCAGGGGGTATATACTGTATATCTCACCAGTGAATCTGGAAACTACAAGGACTCAGGGGGTATATACTGTATATCTCACCAGTGAATCTGGAAACTACAAGGACTCAGGGGGTATATACTGTATATCTCACCAGTGAATCTGGAAATGTCTACAACACACGTGAATGAAATGACGTAAGGGTGGGAGAGACAGACTGAATCCTGACAGGTCTAGAACTTTCGAGAAGCAAGCAAATAAGAGGGAAACTAAAATATTATCCTAATCTGACTTATATAATCAATATTAATTCTGAATTACATATCACCTCCCCCCTAAAGAAAGAAATGTACAGGGGAAATGTCTATTACTTTAAAACAATTAGGCTACAACCTAGACAAGCAATCTGCAATCACATTTTCTTTCCCTCTAATATGTCTTATATCTAAGGGATATTCTTGAAGAAGCAGACTCCACCTTGTCAATCTCTGATTTTTATCTTTAAACTTACTAAGACATTTTAGTGAGTTGTGGTCAGTATAAATAGCAATAGGATCTGGGCCTGAACACAAATATAAAGACAAATGTTGCAATCCCAAAATCAGAGCCAACAGTTCCTTCTCAATAGTTGAATAATTCTTTTGGGGTGGAGTGAACTTCTTGCTGTAATAAGATACAGGATGTTCAATACCTTGGTCATCCTCCTGCAATAAAACTGCCCCAGCTCCTGTATCACTAGCATCCACAGCCATTTTAAAGGATTTGTCAAAGTCAGGGGTGGAAAGCACGGGCTCACTCAACAGGATAGCTTTGAGTTTGTTGAAAGAGGATTCACATGCTTCATTCCACTCAAATTTAACTCCCTTTTTCAGAGGATCTGTTAGTGGTGACACAAGGATTGAGAAATTTAGAACAAACCTGCGGTAGTATCCTACCATACCGAGAAATCTTTGCAATTCTTTCCTAGTCTTAGGTCTGGGAAGATCACTTATCACCTGTACTTTAGCCCCTGGTGGCACAACTTGTCCATTACCAATCACATGACCAAGATACTGTACTTTAGCTTGACCAAATTCACACTTTGATAAATTTGAAACAAGATTACCTGAACCACACGATCAAGAAAGTTTCTGACATGGTATAGGTGATCTTTCCAGGTGTCACTAAAAATCAATACATCATCAATATACACAACACATCCTTCCAAACCCTCGGTTACAATGTTCATGAGTTTTTGAAATGTCGCAGATGCATTTTTCATACCATATGGCATCACAGAACATACAAAAGTCTTACCAAGAGGTACAAAACATGAGGTATCCCTAGCACGCTGAGTCATAGGTACTTGCCAATATCCCTTTAACAAGTCAAACTTACTGATGTACTGTACCTTTCCAATCCTATCTATACAATCTTCCATGCGAGGTATGGGGTAAGTGTCTGTTTTGGTGATCTGGTTAACACATCGATAGTCAATACAGAGCCATTGTGATCCACCTGGTTTAGGAACTAAGGTGACAGGAGAACTCCACTCACTTTGGCAGGGCTCAATCATCTTGTGGGTGAGTAGGTAGTCAATCTCCTTCTGGATCAGGGGAACCTTCAAGGGATTCACTCGGTAGGCTGGCAGCTTAATTGGCTTCGCATCTCCAACATCAACATCGTGCATCACAATGGTTGTTCTTCCTGGAGTATCGCGGACCACTTGATGGTACTTCTGGAGTAGAGCCGTGAATTCCTGCCTCTCCTCAGGGGTTAAATGAGATAACTTAGTCTCCAGATCACTCATGATAGCAACATTCTGCCCCAGGCTATCACTCAAGTTCATACTACATGGGAGTGCCTCACTTTCGGGGTCTTGAGTAACAGCTACAGTGCAGACGGGTTTATCAGGGTCTCTCCTGTGGTACAGTTTTAGCATGTTGATGTGACAAAGTTGTTTGCTCTTCCTACGATCTGGCATGGCAATAACGTAGTTCACATCACTGGCTTTCTTCTCCACCATGTACGGTCCACTAAACTTGGCTTAAAGAGCTTGTCCGTGTATTGGCAGCAGAATTAGGACCTGATCACCTGGCTGAAACTGGCGTACTCTTGAGTTCTTGTCATACCATGTTTTCATCTTCTCCTGAGCAGTTCCCAAATTCTCACGAGCTAGCTAGAACGCTGTTGATAACCGCTCCTTAAAGTTCGCCACATATTCCAGTACGTTGACGTCATCCGATTCCGACAGCCAAAACTCCTTCAACAACTTCATAGGACCTCTAACTTCATGCCCGAAGAGTAGTTCAAAAGGTGAGAAGCCTAGTGATTCATTTGGAGACTCTCTTAAAGCAAACAGCACAAAAGGAAGACCTTTGGCCCAATATTTCTGGTGTTCCAAGCAGTACTTCCTCAGCATAGATTTGAGCGTCTGATGATATCTCTCCAGAGCTCCCTGTGTTTGAGGATGATATGCAGAAGACGTGATCTGAGTGATGCCCAACTCTTTCAAAGACTGCTTAAAAACATTGGACATAAAATTGCTCCCTTGATCTGACTGTACTTCCTTAGGCAATCCAAATCTGGTGAAGAACCCAAGCATTTCTTTCACTACATTCTTCGCCGAAATATTTCTGAGAGGGATTGCTTCAGGATAGCGAGTAGCCATATCAATGAGTGTCAGCAAATAGGAAAACCCTGAAGAAGTCTTGGGAAGAGGTCCTACAATATCAACCAACACCCGAGTGAATGGCGTCTCAAAGGGAGGAATGGGAACGAGTGGTGCAACTTTCTCTTTTTGATTACACTTCCCCACTATTTGACAGGTGTGACAAGATTTGCAATACCAGGAAACATCCTTGAAAATACCTGGCCAGTAAAAATTCTTCAGAATACTGGCTGTAGTCTTCCTCACTCCATGTGTCCTGCCAAACTGGAGTCATGAACCACCCTAATGATATCCTGCCTACAAACTCGAGGAATGACAATTTGATGCACAATCTCCCATTCACAGTCTGCTGATGACGTTGGGGGTCTCCACTTTCTCATTAATACTCCTGACTTAAAATAGTAACAAGTAGAAGCACTAGCTGACTCTTCCTCACTACAAGCAGAACTAGTTAAACCTTCCAACTCTGGGTCACCCTGCTGCAACTCTACCAACTCACGAGGTGACAAATTATCCACACTGCGGGGAACTGCTTCATCCTCTGAATGGTCTAAATTAGCAAGGAAAGTATCTGCCAAGAGAACATCATCATCTTCATCACCCTCTAACACACTAGTAAGTTTAGCTTTTGCCCTAGTGACAGCACATGCAGGAAACACATCAGATGAGCCATCCTCGACTCCAGCCACCGGCTCACTAGACAGCCGAGGAGCTGGACAAACCCGACTCCCAGCAATGTCGTTGCCAAGGAGAAAAGTCACACCAGACATAGGAAGTGTCTCAACCAATCCTACCATAACTGGACCTTGAACAAAATCAGACTCAAGATTCACTCTGCACAGAGGGACAGACAAGTAATTACTCCCTAAACCCTGCAACATTACAGTTTCACCAGAAGAATGATTAGAACCTAAAACACTAGTCACTAGTAGGGATTGGCAAGCACCTGTGTCTCGTAAAATGTTAACAGATTTCCTGTAACTGCCATTAAGTGAACTGACAAAACCATCAGACAGGAAATTTGCATAGGAACTCTTGAGAGTGTCACCCACATCACTGCTCAAAAGAGGAGCTTTATCAGTAGAGCTTACGTTACCCTTCAAAACACTCAAAGCAGGTACAACAGAATTACTGCTCAAAAGAGGAGCTTTATCAATAGAGCTTACGTTACTCTCCAAAGTACTCAAAGCAGGTGAAACAGAGTCATTTATAAGACATTGGGAACTCTCAAGAGTGGACACCAGACCAACTGACTGAACATTTGCAGGTTTATTATTATTAGAATCACGCTGTCTCCAAAAACATTTCTCGTCAATATGACATAGTCTACCACAGTAATTACACTTCTTAAAGAATTTAGAAGCAGAAATAGTATTTTCTTCCTGAGAAACATTATCTTTACTCTCCCTCCTTATTTTGTTACCTGTACAAAGTCTGTGAGTGAGAACATACTTCTCAGCTAAGATTACAGCATCAGGTGACCTAATTCCAGTCTGTTGTGTACGGTACTTAGAAATTACAATTTCTGCCTGTGCTTGTCGTGCCTGGGCTTCCTGAATACGAGCCTGAATCTTTGCAAGTTCAATTTGTTTATCCATAATCGGGTCAACTACAGGAGTTAGATTAAATGGTTTTATATTAATCACGTAAACAATTTCATCTTTAGTAGCACTAGGAGAATGAGCAATCTGCAGGTATCGTGCAACAACTTTGAGTTCATTTTTCTTCCTATTTTCTACCTCAATAACTGTCTTAACACTCTCTACAACATCTTTAGCTAAATCAAAGGTAGAAATAATTGAAGAAAACATCATGAACATTTAAATAGTACAATCACAAGCAAATACATTAAAATATTCTTAAACAAGTCCCGAAGATTCTGGCTCAAGGTCGCCAATGTTATGTTTCTGGGCGAGGTGAATTGACACAGACAATAGGACAACTTTAATTCAAAACTAATGGCAATTTACACCTCAAAATATCCAAGCTCAAGGTAAACTAGATTAAAAATTCTTATTTTGATAACATTAAGTATTATAATGTAACAAATGAAATCAGTCTCTTCAGGACGAGAAATAAGAATATATAATGCGCGAAGATTATCAGAAAATGTGCAAGTGAAAAAATAAATAAAAGCACACACCTCCACTGAAACAATGCAAGGTAAAAATAACTAGGGCCTATATCACATAATTAATATTTTCTCAAGATTACTGGAAATGGTTAATAACTGTTTAACAACTTAAGAGAATGCATAACACATTAATAAAAGCAAGACAAGTAATTAATACAACTATTTAAATGTGAAATAAACACTAAAGTATCACTCGAGAAAATATTCTTTCTGAAACTTACAATAAAGCAATCAAAAGGAAATACATAAATTATATTAGGTCACAGTAAACTTAATGACAATTAATTATAAACTGATCACTAGAATTATGAATTATTTAACAATTAGCCTTTATATGAAATAGCACTGAAATAAATATAATAGGCTAACAATCTATTTATCTATTGCCTGACGCCGTGATCCCCGAAGGGGTGGCCACGAACGAACCGCCCCCATGCACCTCTGTCCCCAGTCAGTCGACGCCCCTCCCCCCAACCAGCACCGCCTTCATTCATGTAGTTCCTCACTCCATCCTTCCACCTCATATTCGGTCTACCTCTCCCCCTCTGTCCCTCCACCTCGCTCTCGTACACCCTCTTAGTCATTCTCTCGCTTTCCATACGTTCCATATGGCCGAACCATCTCAAGTTGTTCCTTTTCACACTTTCCAGCACATCTACCTCCACACCACACCTCCTTCTTACTTCCTCATTAGTCTGTCTATCCCTCCATGTAATTCCGCACGCACTCCTTAAGTAATTCATTTCCACTGCTCTCACTCTTGGTCTGAGTCTCTCAACCAACGTCCATGCTTCGCTTCCGTAAGTCAGTGTCGGGATTACCACACTGTCATGCAAGGCTAACAATAATAATGTTAAATACACTATTATATTATAATAGATATAATAGGCTAACAATAATAATGTTAAATACACTATTATATAGATATAATAGGCTAACAATAATAATGTTAAATACACTATTATATTATAATAGATATAATAGGCTAACAATAATAATGTTAAATACACTATTATATTATAATAAATATAATAGGCTAACAATAATAATGTTAAATACACTATTATATTATAATAAATATAATAGGCTAACAATAATAATGTTAAATACACTATTATGTTATAATAGATATAATAGGCTAACAATAATAATGTTAAATACACTATTATGTTATAATAAATATAATAGGCTGACAATAATGATGTTAAATACACTATTATGTTCAATGTACTCAACACTCGGGAACACAGGTAATTATTGCAGGTTGGTATATCTGTTGAAGGTAGCCAGAACACCATATCACAACACTAGGTATAAGTCACTATGTACAGGCAAGAGAGAGAGGTGTGATGAGATGCTAAGGTCAGCTGGTCGAGAGTCGAAACTACAAGGAATCCGGGGGTATATATATCAAACCAGTGAATCTGGAAATTTCTACAACACACGTGAATGAAAATTCACGTAAGGGTGGGAGAGACAGACTGAATCCTGACAGGTCTAGAACTTTCGAGAAGCAAGCACATAAGGGGGAAACTAAAATATTATCCTAATCTGGCTTATATAATCAATATTAATTCTGGATTACATAACCAGCCGTCCGGCTGGCTCAGTTGATAGCATGCCTGATTCCCATCTTGAAGGTCTCGGGTTCAATTCCCTCTCGGATTGAAAAAGTTTTTCTGGGATATAGCCGGCGGTTACCATCTCCCCATGAGCAAGGGGGATGGGTAATGGTCTCTGGTAGACTAAAGAAAGCCAACCGCTTGTGAATCCTCGAAGGAGGAGATACGGGCGCTATATAAGTAACCAGAAGATTATTATTATTATTATATATAAAGTATATTTATATATAATATTTATATAATATATATATACATATATACATATATATATATATACCGGTATATATATATACTGTATATACTGTATATATATATATATATATATATATATATACAGATGGATTGAGTGGAGGAGAAAACACAGGGAAGGGCTATGAATCCATATTTCTCTAACGTTTCGGGTTATGTTGTATACATGTACCCATCTTCAGAGAGACTGACAGATTTTTTGAAAACTCACAGAATATATACAAAGTCAGGACATTCATTGTTGGCATCCTAGAATAGTGCTGCCATTTTTATGGCGTTATTTTAAATATTTTTAAGTAGAACAATTATCCGATTAGCCTACCCTCTGGGACGGGGATATTCTTCACCTCTTTCTCTAATTATCTTTGTATCCCTTTCGGTACCAGCAACGGACTTGTATTTATTTGTTCTCTATTGGGAACAGGAAAGGTTTGAAAACAAATATATATAATTATATATACTGTATATATATATATATATATATATATATATATATATATATATATATATATAAAAAAAATATATATATATATATATATATATATATATATATATATATATATATATATATATATGTATATATATATATATATATATGTTAGTATAGCCAGGTAATAGATTCTCTTTTAAACAGACGAGGTTAAAAGCAATAGCAGTTTCAGCATTCAGGATTTTATTGTTACAGCTTTCAATAGTTCTAACAATTTTCCTCTGGGGTTCAGAGATGAGGTACAAAAGGTTAGCAAAATTCATGGTGGATCCAACGTTTCACAAGTAAACATCTTGCATCTTCAGGGAATGGAGAGGTAATGATTAGAATAGGGACAAAGCATCATATTTATACAAAATTTGAGGATCAAGTAGAGGGAGGTGGGCGGAGCTACTGGGTGTGTGGTGGCTGTTCATTGGTGGAAGGCAGTCTATTCGCGAGACGGGCACTAAATCTTATCGGTGGTTGGTTGTTGGCTGTGGGTGGCTGTGATTGGTTGGTGTTGTCACTTGTGTGCTGAGCGTGGAAGCGTAAGGGAGGGGGGCACGGGGCGAGAGGAAGGCAGGGGGCAGCATGCCTGTAGCGCTTGCCTGAAGGAAGAATTTGAAGGTCTTGTGTTTGGTTGTTGATGCTGGGGTTGAGTGTTTGGATGTATAGAGCTTCTAAAATAGCTAGTCTTCTGGGGTCTGATTCTTTGTCGAGTATTGTGGTTTGTTTGTCTAGGTCGGCGCGAGTTAGGGCAAGATGGTGGGGGGTTGATAATGATCTTTTATAGCGCCAGATTGAAGGTGGAGGGTTAGTCGACGGGAAAGGCGAGTCTGTGTCATTCCAACATAGGATAGGGGTCCACAGTCCCCAGAGGTGCAAATATGCTGGTATATCACATGATCGTCTTTCGGTTGGTTGGTGGAAATTGGGCGGTTACGGAGGACAAGGTTGGAGGTCTTAGGAGATTTGTAGTAAATCATTAATTTTATTTTATTGTCAGGGTTGGTGGGGAGGACGTTTTTGTGAATTATTTCTTTCATAATGGATTTGTCTGTTGTGTGGTCGGAAGACATGTAGTTTCTGTAGAAAAATGTAATGCCATTGGCCGGGTTGGTGCTAGGGGGGTCTTGTTTGTACCATTTTTCTAGGTGGTGGTTGATGGCATTGGTGACGTCAGTGTTGGAATACCCATTGTTGACTAGGACCTGGGTGAGCCTTTCCAGTTCATTGTGTGTGTCATTCCAGGTGGTGCAATGGGTGAGGGCTCTCCTGACATAGGCGGCGATGGTTGACTGTAGGTATCGTTTAGGGCATTCACTTTCCCCATTAAGACATTGGCCATTGTTAGTAGGTTTGGTGTACACTGTAGTTTTGAAGCCGTGGTCGTGGAGGGAGACAAGGAGGTCGAGGAAGGGTAGATGTCCATCGGTGGTTTCTTCGTTTCCTCACCCATTGCACCACCTGGAATGACACACACAATGAACTGGAAAGGCTCACCCAGGTCCTAGTCAACAATGGGTATTCCAACACTGACGTCACCAATGCCATCAACCACCACCTAGAAAAATGGTACAAACAAGACCCCCCTAGCACCTACCCGGCCAATGACATTACCTTTTTCTACAGAAACTACATGTCTTCCGACAACACAACAGACGAATCCATTATGAAAGAAATAATTCACAAAAATGTCCTCCCCACCAACCCTGACAATAAAATAAAATTAATTATTTACTACAAATCTCCTAAGACCTCCAACCTTGTCCTCCGTAACCGCCCCATTTCCACCAACCAACCGAAAGACGATCATGTGATATACCAGCATATTTGCACCTCTGGGGACTGTGGACCCCTATCCTATGTTGGAATGACACAGACTCGCCTTTCCCGTCGACTAACCCTCCACCTTCAATCTGGCGCTATAAAAGATCATTATCAAGCCCCCACCATCTTGCCCTAACTCGCGCCGACCTAGACAAACAAACCACCATACTCGACAAAGAATCAGACCCCAGAAGACTAGCTATTTTAGAAGCTCTATACATCCAAACACTCAACCCCAGCATCAACAACCAAACACAAGACCTTCAAATTCTTCCTTCAGGCAAGCGCTACAGGCATGCTGCCCCCTGCCTTCCTCTCGCCCCGTGCCCCCCTCCCTTACGCTTCCACGCTCAGCACACAACTGACAACACCAACCAATCACAGCCACCCACAGCCAACAACCAACCACCAATAAGATTTAGTGCCCGTCTCGCGAATAGACTGCCTTCCACCAATGAACAGCCACCACACACCCAGTAGCTCCACCCACCTCCCACTACTTGATCCTCGAATTTTGTATAAACATGATGCTTTGTCCCTATTCTAATCATTACCTCTCCATTCCCTGAAGATGCAAGATGTTTACTTGTGAAACGTTGGATCCACCATGAATTTTGCTAACCTTTTGTACCTCATCTCTGAACCCCAGCGGAAAATTGTTAGAACTATTGAAAGCTGTAACAATAAAATCCTGAATGCTGAAACTGCTATTGCTTTTAACCTCGTCTGTTTAAAAGAGAATATATATATATATATATATATATTCTGACATACGGAGCCCTGTATGTTTATTTAAGAGTTAGAATTCAGAGTTGAAGGACTGCCGAATTACCCAGGCGGCGAAGCAGACCAGCGAGCGAACCAGCGAGAGGGAAACCAGCTCGTCTGCATACCAGCAAACAAGCCTTCACACCTGCGTGCGTCATAGGGGACCCTGCAAACTACTTCAATGACCCGACGCTATGACGATGATCGACGCCAATCAACGCCATTGGACCACCCACCTCTTACGCAAATAGAGGAGCTGTGATTGGGGCGCGCACCATCCCCGCCTCCTGATTCGTTCCTACACCATCATTGCTTAGTATATAAGACCCGAGTAGTGGGCATTCAAATCAGTCTCATTTGGAGTTGGGAAGGTGACCTTGCAGCTGGAGGAAGACGGGGTGAAGTATTATAATGGGATTGTGACTTGTCAGTCAGATTATATAAGTGTGTGTTAAGTGTGTTTGGTGTAAACACTTACGTTATGTTGGTTAGTGAGATATGTGATTGGGAATTAACGTTAACGCTACTATTATGTACTTAACTATTTTAGTTGACTGACTTGTGGACTAAAGTAACTCTTCAAGTAATTGGGTTATGATAAAAGTAATACTATTGTTTTATATTAATACTTACGAGTTCTTTCATTTGCTTACATTGCTGGTAAGAACAAGAATGGTGATACTATTGTCTCTTATTTGTAATATCGCCTTAGACTAACATGGCTGTTTTAATGTTACTTCTAGTGATTTCCTAAGCTAAAGAAAATTCTTTTAGCTTCGAAATATTATTTTTGCTTTTCATATTGTTTGGGTGAGACCTGAATCGAATCTATGAAGCGATCCTGTAACTTAATTTACTCATAATCAAACCTCAATGTTACGTGGTTGAGAAATACATTTATCTAATTATTAAATATATATCTAATTTTTTATGTGACTTTGATATTTATCCTGATAATAATAATATAATACTATTAACGTAAGACACGAACCAAGAAAAATAACTACATTAAATATCAATAAAAGGACATGATATAAGAAAACTATCTATTCATTTCAAAAAGGGTAAGAGACAGAAATATTCTTACCTTAATATTTATCTTTCAAGACTTGATATATAATTAATAGTCCTTCTTTAGATATAACTTATTCGGTTCATAACCATATTAGTCCATGAGCCAAGACCCGAATTTTGGGATATCGGTACCACCCGGGGTGACTAATTCTCTTAGGTGTTTTTAGCTTGCTACATGTCTCTAGTTTATGTTTTGATATGATAGCCCTTGCACATTGGTAGCTTAATGGTCGTTATCACTTCTTGAATAGACATACCCTACCGAAAATTCCGAAATTTATTAAAATGTCAAATTTGGGGACAGGAATGCCTAAATGTCAACAAAATGCATATAGTAATTGTCACATTTAATACAAGTCCTGTAAATACACACTAAG
>JBAKBP010023873.1:0-36202 GCA_037953745.1 Lithodes maja
GAACTAGCCAGAATAAAAGCAAATACCGAAGAAGCCAGCATAAAAGCCAGAGCAATGACCGAACAATATCAATATCAATATCAAATCGCTCAACTAAATGTCAATACAAATGCTCCCGTAATTACTCCCCCTCTGGGATTGACTATGACTAGTGTCATTCCACCTTTCACTGAGGATAATGTGCAGGATTTCTTTGTTTTGTTTGAGGAAGTTGCTGGAGGTATGAAGTGGACAAGAGATCAATGGCCTTTTATGTTACAAACTGTTTTGACAGGGCAGGCTCGAGCCACGTATTTGTCAGAAGTAGCAGAGGTTAGGCAGGATTATGACAATCTCAAAGAAGCTATCCTAAAAACCTATCAATTGCAGCCTGAGGCTTACAGGCAATCTTTCCGTAAAAACCAGAAGAAAGTAGAAGAAACCCATAAGGTATTTGCCAGGACCATGACTAAAACTTTTAATCATTGGGTCAAGAGTAAGAAAGGCACAAGCTACAACGATCTGAAGGAGTTGGTCCTGTTAGAAAATTTCCTATGGAAAATTGATTCTTCTGTATCCTATCATTTAAAGGGGAAGAAGGTAGATTGTCTTGCCGACGCTGCTGACATGGCTGACACATACGTGCTCAACAACAAATTTCGTGGAAAGGAGCCCTACGATAATAATTCTAGTTCTAATTTTAAGTATCCCAATCACAAATCTGACAGACCCAGTCACAAGCCTATAACGTCTTCCCCAGCTAGCCAAAATAGAATTGTTCCTCCAACTAAAAATGCGACTCAGGGCAATGGTAACAGAGGTGGGCCCCAAAGTAATAGTAATGCTCAAAGAGGGAACGTTCCCGTATCCCCTAAAGTATGTACTTTTTGTGGCATGAGAGGCCACCTAGCTTATCAGTGCTGGGCCAAGGAGAAAACCGAGAGATCGGGGCAGACAGTTGCCGCCGTATCTCAAATTCCATATGTGCATTTAATGCAGGGCTCCTGACAGAAGGAGTACCTAGCACCAAAAGTTCCTTTAATGCAGGACTCCCGACAGAAGGAGTACCTAGCACCAAAAGTTCCTTTAATACAGGACTCCCGACAGAAGGAGTACCTAGCAGCTAACGTAAATCATCTAGACAGGGGTGTAGTAGCATGTGTGGTGCAACCCACTAGGGTTAAGCCAATAATAATTTCACCATCAGTGCAGGACAGTTACCGTCCCTTTATTTCATCTGGCAACGTGAGATTAAATGGTTGTATGCATGAGGTAAACATTCTGAGAGACACAGGTTCTACTAGCACCCTCATGGTGAATCCTTACACTGAGTGCCCACCTGGCGAACCAGTTGTAATGAGAGGTGCTGGAGGCCAATTTTATGCACACTTGGTAAAAGGCGAAATTGAATGTGAGTTAGTGGGAGAGGTGTGCAGGGAGCTGGATGTAGGGATCGTTGAGTGTTTGCCAGTTGAGGGCGTCGACCTTCTTCTCGGCAACGACTTTGCGGTGCCCACTTCCGGGACTCCACCCTTAGTCGTTGCCGAGAGGGCGGCCGACGTGGATGGTGAGAATCGGGAATGGGTTGGGAGGTGCCAACAGGATGAGATGGCCTGTGTGGTAACCCGATCTCGCTCTGCGGCTCCTGCACAGCCTAGCACTCAACCTCGGGGACAGTGGAGGAAGGATCAGGAGAAGGTTGCTAAGGGCAGGAAAAGGGACATTGATTCTGCTGCACTTCTCGGTGATTCGGTACTTGGACCTATAATAAACACGGGAGTTGACTCTGGCCCAGATATGGTGTGTAACAAGGCAGAGTTGGGTAAGACTTCGCGTGAGGCAAGAGCTGTAGCGAGAGCCACTAAGGCAGTAGAGCCTACTAGCCGGGGTAATGTCTTATTACAAAACCATCTTGATGCATTGACGCCCAGGGACATTAGTGAGCAGCAGCTGCAAGACGCTAGCCTAGCTCGTTATAGCAATGGTGCCATAGAGTTGGAGGAAGATGGGGATGCGAAGCCGGGAGATTTCTTTAGGCTCAACAGGATATTGTACCGCAGATTTCTAGACCCCAAATCGAAGTGGGAGGGCGGTGCGAGGGTAGTAGACCAGGTGGTTGTTCCAAATAAGTATAGAGAGTCCTTATTGTGTCTGGCGCATGATGTGCCGGTGGCGGGTCATTTGGGGGTAACAAAAACATTGGCGGCATTGGGCAGGTTTTTCTGGTGGCCTGGGGTCAAGGCTGATGTCTGTGCATGGGTGGCTGGGTGTGCGACCTGCCAGACAACGGGGAAGCCTAACCAGACCATCCCGAAGGCACCTTTGTTTCCCATACCTGTCACCGGGCCTCCGTTCAGCAAAGTTGTAGTAGATTTGGTTGGCCCTTTCCCGCCTACTAGTAGTGGCAATAAATTCCTGTTGACAATCATGGATGTGGCTACGAGATACCCGGACGCATACCCCATGAGAAACGGCTCGGCAAAGGCAGTTGTTAAAAACTTATTATTGTTCTGTTCCCGTTATGGATTTCCACGTGAGGTGCAGTCAGACCAGGGGAGCAATTTTACATCCAAATTGTTCAAGCAAACCCTTCAGTTGCACGGTATATGTTCTGTAGTGTCGTCAGCCTACCATCCCGAGAGTCAGGGAGTCTTGGAGCGGTGGCACTCGACCCTGAAGAGTATGCTACGCTGTTACTGTGCAGAACATGACACTGATTGGGATTTGGGTCTGCCGTATGTTCTGTTCGCTGCACGTGAAGTCCCAGGAGAGAGCCTGGGGTTCAGTCCAAATCAACTAGTCTTTGGCCATAATGTGAGAGGACCTTTAAGTATGGTGAAAGAGATCTGGGAGGGCGAAGAGAAGCCGGGGTCTGTACTTAAATATATCCTTGAGAGCCGGGAGAGACTTATAGGTTGCATGGCAGCGGCAGGTAATAACTTGGTTAATGCACAGGCGGTCATGAAGCACCAGTATGACGCCAAGGTGAAGCTTCGGGAGTATTCGGTGGGTCAGGAGGTAATGTTGCTTTTACCTTTGCCTGGACACCCCCTTTCTGCCAAGTTTATTGGGCCGTATGTGGTGGCTAAGAAACTGTCCGACCTTGATTATCTCGTTGCAACACCTGACCGTAGGAAAAAACATCAGTTATGTCATGTTAACCTCATGAAAGAGTATGTGAGACGCCCCTCAGAGCCTCTCACTGTCCCTGTGCTGGCCTGCAGCGGCCAGGGTGGAGAAGGAGGTGGGGACAGTCATGCTGCTGAGGAGGATAGCTGGGACTGTGTCATTTCCGTGGAACCGTGGGCGGGGAATACTGAACAAGAGGCTAGGCAAGCTGTAAGTCACCTGCCTGAGCACCAGGGTGCTGCTGTCCTAGGCCTGTTCAGGTCATACCCCTCTGTTTTCGCCGAACACCCAGGTCTCACTACTCAGGTAACGCACGACGTGGACGTCGGTGATAATGTGCCCTTCAAGTCAGTGCCCTACCGTGTGCCCCCGGTAAAGTTGCCAGCTTTACGGGAGGAGTTAAAGTACATGGTTGAGAGAGGGATGATCACTGAAGGTTATGTGAAGTGGACATCACCCGTCACGTTGCAGCCAAAACCTGACGGCAAGGTGCGGTTCTGCATAGATTTTCGTAGGCTAAATGGCTTGACCACTACCAACCCTTACCCTTTGCCTCGAGTTGACGACAGCGTGGACAGGATAGGGAATGCAAAGTACCTTACTAAAATTGATCTTGTAAAAGGCTACTGGCAAGTACCCCTGTCGGACCGAGCTAAGCAAGTTTGTGGTTTTGTGGTAGATGGCAAGACCTACCAATGTAACGTAATGCCTTATGGGCTTAAGAACGCACCTGCCACGTTTCAGAACCTGATGAACGATATTTGTGACGAAATCCCTAACTGCACGGTCTACCTTGATGACGTGATAGTGTATGATGACGATTTTGAAAATCACCTAAGGCACTTAGAGACCCTGTTTGGGAAGTTGCACGATGCTGGGCTGGTGGTGAACCTGAGGAAGTGCGAGTTTGTAAAGGCTACTGTGCAGTATCTTGGCTTCGTGGTCGGGTTAGGCCGGGTGTGCCCCCCCCTGAGCAAGATACAGGCTATCAATATGTTTCCCAGGCCCACCACTAAGCGCCAGGTCATGCGGTTCCTAGGTATGATAGGCTATTATAGGCGCTTCATCCGGGGATACTCTACTGTCTTAGCACCGTTAACTGATCTACTGTCGAAGTCAGTGAAGTTCTGTTGGGCTGCGGAGTGTCAGAGGGCTTTCGACCTAGTCAAGCACCTGCTGTGTACACATCCGATTTTGAGAGCCCCAGACTTCTCCAGGAGTTTTCAGCTGGCGACTGATGCCAGCGGTGTGGGTGCCGGGGCAGTGTTACTGCAGACTGATTCCGAGGGCCTGGAACACCCAGTGAGCTTCTTTTCTCGCAAGTTTAATTCGGCACAAAGGAATTACTCGACTATAGAGAAGGAGCTTCTTGCTATCGTTTTGTCGCTCAAACATTTCGAAGTTTATGTTCCAGCCTACGGCCCGGTAGTGACGATTTATACGGACCATCATCCCTTGAAATTCCTAAATCAGTTTCACAATCGGAATATGCGGTTGACCAGGTGGTCCCTAATGCTCCAAGAGTATAATCTCAACATTCAGCATATTGCCGGGAGTGAGAACGTGATAGCAGATTGTCTATCAAGGGTTGATGATCCAGGATAGTCGTGCACGGTGTGGGGGTTGAGCAGGAGTAAAATTAGGCTATCATAACGCCGTCCAAAAAGATTATAAAACAATAAAATAAACGAGATTTTTTTTTTTTAGTTTTGTAAGTCTTTATTGTTGTAGCATGATGCATGCGATATTGTGTTTTATGTATAATTCACACTTCAGTTGTTGTGCACCTTTTGCAATTAGTGGCAGCTAAGGGTAGCAGGTCGGTTGGTTGCCTGTCAGATTTTGATAATGCTTCTAAGGTCGATTATCTAAAATCTTGGGGGGGCTGTGACGCACCCAGTGCGTGGCAACGCAACCTGATTGTACTCCTTGGTACTCCACTGTACCGCCCGTACCACTGTACCGTGCTGGCTGCCTATATTGAGTGTGACAACGTATAACTATGTTCTTTGTATCTCTGCAAAGGTCTCGTCATGTGCTAACCAGTGGTGGGTTTTGTTTTAAGCCATGTCGAGACCTTCCATTTAATATGTAGTATCAATAGAGAAGTTGATAGATAAGACAATGGGAGTTCAGAGAGAGAGAGTGAGTTAGGCTTCAGAGCGAGAGGGTAGCAATGCGCCACGCTGCCGGGGGGGTGGTTGCCAGACGTATGGACTGGTTGGCAGCCTTGCGCTTATAGCTAGGCGCGACAGGGTTGGTAGTCCATTGCCGCCTGCCTATGCTGCCTGGGCTGCCCATGTTGTCGTACTGCACATTGCCTGGAGGCTCGCTGTGCGTTCCATGATCAGGTTGCCTAGAACCTTTGAGATTCTAACATCCCTTGCCCTCTCTCCCAACTTCTCACGGTTGCACTCTTTCTCTCTGACGACATTACTCTCATTTCATTCTTCTCTCTATTTAAATGCATAACCTTCCCTTGAGGTCCTAAAGGAGTTTCAGCACTCACCTCTCGTATTACTCTTAGGACAAGCATATATTTACATGTATTAGATTTAAGGGGTTAATGTGAACAGCGATCTTCTTGATGAGGATAGTTGGTGAACGTTCTACATGTTCACGAGTTATATGCCCAGCTCATCATCCAATTTGTGACTAGACTAGTGCCATGTGTAAGAGCCCGACCATGCCCAGGAGTTGTCTGTAGAGGGGCGAGGACTTAGCCTTGATTTGCCTACCGAGCCAGGAGCGAGTGTAGTACCAGAGACTACAGCTCGCTCGTAGTGCCGGTATAGTAGAGTAACGTAATTTATCTGTCCTTGTGTTCTCTACAGTCTTTTCCTGGGTTCTCGCTTTCGGTGCTGGGACTCGTTGTTCCTGTGACTTGGCCTGCTAGCTAGAACACATGGGGATGATGAGTGGGATATATCTTTATTTTACTATGCATTGCAGCTCTCTTTAAGTATATGTATCTAACACTTTACAATACACATTACTCACACACAAGACAACACTATTAATACTTTCATGTATCAATTAACTGCACTGTCGTTTTGCTGCTGTGTCCGGAGTTCTGTTGCGTAGGGCGCATACGGACTCAGAGGGGAGACAGAGTGAGAGAAGCTAAGTAGCCTATGCGGTAGTAGGCTACCGGCGCAGTACTGTTGCCTGCAACCTTTTAGTTATTCCAAGTATAGATTCATTCTTATAATAAGTGACTACTATTTATGTTCCTTCCATGTGTATTATTAGGTATCTACTGGATCATGAACATCTTGTATGCTACATGCTAGTGCATGTTAGTAGGGGACAGTTATTCTAGTGCACGCGCTTTCAAGTAGGCGTGTACATTTGTCATTTAGCATTTCACTGTCATACCTTTAGCCTGCTTCTATTCTACATTATTAGAGGCTTAATATTAACGTAGTTTCTTGAGTATTGCATTTCTTTAGTAATAACGTAACCTATAAATGTCTGAGGGAGTTTAGCCTCATAGCCTACCCCTGTTGTACACTTTCGCCGAGTTAAGGTACCTCGTTACCATAGACGATAACTCTGTAGGGCGTTGGTGCTTTTGTTGTCTGGAGCATATAGTATTTGGGACTGGAATCGAGCGTGTCGTTGTCACATAAGCCATTTCTGTCCTACGATCAAGAATCCCGAATATGTATTGCCGATCCAGCCGTAACAATATACAACGCGTTTCACTGGACAACCAGCATTATCAAGTAAGGATAGAATGATATAAAAGGTAAACAGGAAGGGTATATATCGAGGGTGGAGGATCAGAGGAGGCGAAAATCAGGGGGCAAAAGTCTGCTATTGGTGGAGGGGTATTCTAGGAGTGTAACAGAGAGATCCGCGTCACATCTTCGTGCAAATCAAGGACCTCCACGAACTACAGGAACTCCAGCGTCGCTTCATGACCTCCTCCGGACTTAACTTCACCTTTGAAAAATCAAACAATGGACAACTCCCCTTCCTCGACATCCTCGTAGCTCTGAACGACCATGGGTTCAAAACCACCGTCTACACTAAACCAACTAACACAGGACAATGCCTCAAGGGCGATAGTGAATGCCCCCGCCGTTATCTTCTATCCTCCATCTCCACTTATGTAAGGAGAGCCCTCACGTACTGCTCTACCTGGGCCGACACCCACCAGGAACTAGAAAGACTATCCCAAGTTTTAGTGAATAACGGATACTCCAACTCCGACGTCTCCAACACCATCAACCACCATCTTGAAAAATGGTACACCCAAAGCCCTCCCAACATTGACCCCCCCCCCCCCCCCCCAATGAAATCAAGATCTTCTACCGCAATTTGATGTCCTCTGAACACAAAAATGACGAGGCCGTCTTAAAAGAAATAATCTCCAAGCATGTCCACCCTACCAACCCGGAAAACAAAATCAAATTAATAATTTATTACAAATCCCCCAAGACCTCCAACCTCGTTCTCCGCAACAAACCTGCTTCCACCAAGATAAAGAGCCCGATGACCGACGATCACTTCATTTACCAACATACCTGTAATTATGAGGACTGTGGACCTCATTCCTATATTGGCATGACGCAGACTCGTCTTTCACGTCGGTTAACTCTTCACCTTCAGGCTGGAGCCATCAAAGACCACTATCTCACCCCTAACCACCCCCACCTCACACGCAACGAGTTAGAGAAACACACCACCATACTCGATAAAGAAAGTGACCCAAGGAGATTACCAATACTCGAAGCGTTATATATTCAAGCCTTACATCCTAACATCAACAACCAAACTCTGGACCTTCAGATCCTTCCTTCTGCCAAAAGGCACTATCCTACAGGACCTAACGCCCCCCCCCTCGCTCCCCCGGTGCCCTTGACGCAGCCCCCCGCACTACTTCCTTCAGCTTAGTCTTCTGCCGGCGCCACACATACTACGCAACTTAGGCCACGCCCCTCAACACGCAGCCAATCAGCTTCGACCCCGCCAACCGACCACCACCTTCCCGCATCCAGTGCGCCTGCGTGACGCGGATCTCTCTCTAACACTCCTAGAATACCCCTCCTTCAATAGCAGACTTTTGCCCCCTGATTTTCGCCTCCTCTGATCCTCCACCCTCTATATATACCCTTCCTGTTTACCTTTTATATCATTCTATCCTTACTTGATAATGCTGGTTGTCCAGTGAAACGCGTCGTATATCCTGTATCATCATGTATATTAATGTAACCCTGTACCACCATGAATTTTGCTAACCTCATTCATCTACTTCCTGCCACCCAGCGAAAACTAATCAGAGACCTGGAAACCTTGAATAATAAAATTTCCAACGCAGACATTGCCATTTCTTTCAACCTCGTATGTATTAAAGAACATCTATTACCTGGCTTTACTAACATATATATATATTAATATATATATATATATATATATATATATATATATATATATATATATATATATATATATATATATATATTCTAACATACGGAGCCCTGTATGTTAATTTAAGAGTTAGAATTAGAGTTGAAGGAGCCAAACTACCCAAGCGGCGAAGCAAACTAGCGAGCAAACTAGCGAGCGAACTAGCGAGTCGGGAAACCAGCTAGCCTGCATACCAGCAAACAAGCCTTCACACCTGCGTGCGTCATAGGGGACCCTGCAAACTACTTGATGACCGACGCTATGATGTATGATCGACGCCAGGAGCTGTGAATGGACCAGGCACCTGTTATGCGACTCAAGGAGCTATGATTGGAGCGGGCACCACCCCCCGCCTCCTGATTCGTTCCTACACCATCATTGTTTGGTATATAAGACCCGAGTTGTGGGCATTCAAATCAGTCTCATTTGGAGTTGGGGAAGGTGAACTTGCAGCTGGAGGAAGACGGGGTGAAGTATTATAATGGGATTGTGACTGTCAGTCAGATTATATAAATGTGTGTTAAGTGTGTTCGGTGTAAACACTTACGTTATGTTGGTTAGTGAGATATGTGATTGGGAATTAACGTTAACGCTACTATTATGTGCTTAACTATTTGATTGCGAATTAACGTTAACGCTACTATTATGTGCTTAACTATTTGATTGGGAATTAACGTTAACGCTACTATTATTGTGTACTTAACTATTTGATTGCGAATTGACGTTAACGCTACTATTATGTGCTTAACTATTTGATTGCGAATTAACGTTAACGCTACTATTATGTGCTTAACTATTTGATTGGGAATTTACGTTAACGCTACTATTATTGTGTACTTAACTATTTGATTGCGAATTGACGTTAACGCTACTATTATGTGCTTAACTATTTGATTGGGAATTAACGTTAACGCTATTATTATGAACTTAACTATTTTAGTTGACTAACTTGTGGACTAAAGCAACTCTTTAAGTAATTGGGTTATGATGAAAGTAATACTATTGTTTTATATTAATACTTACGAGTTCTTTCATATTCTTTGAATTAAGCTTACATTGCTTAACGGTGCTTAGTACGGTGATGCTATTGTCTCATATTAGTAATATCGCCTTAGACTAACATGGCTGTGTTAATATTACTTCTAGTGATTTCCTAAGCTGAAGAAAATTCTTTTAGCTTCAAAATATTATTTTTGCTTTTCATATTATTTGAGTGAGACCTGAATCGAATCTATGAAACGATCCTGTAACTTAATTTACTCATAATCAAACGTCAATGTTACGTGGTTAAGAAATACATTTGACTAATTATTAAATATATATATCTAACTTTTTATGTGACCGATATAAATCCTGATGATAATAATAATATACTATTAACGTAAGACAAGAACCAAGAATAATTACATTAAATATAAATAAAAGGACATATAAGAAAACTATCTATTCATTTCAAAAAGGGTAAGAGACAGAAATATTCTTACTTTAATATTTATCTTTCAAGACTTTTGATAAAATTAAGTCCTTCTTTAGCTATAACTTATTCGGTTCATAACCATAGCCTACTAAGCTTCGGTTAAATAATAATTCTTTATAAATACTACATGACTTTAATTAGTTTCAGTATTTTTCATAATTAAAGAGTATCAGTCAATAAAGGATACCAAGTCCTAAGATCCAAAAGGAAAGGAAGCAACAACAGGAAATAATTTTATTAGATTTTACTTTTGTTTTGCCTTCAGCTGACTGATACCTTAATATATATCTCTGTGCTATCTAGATTCATCAAGTTAACCACTTGAGGATCAAGATACGTAACAGAAGAGTGGCGACCTTGCCAGGATTCGTTTCATACAGTTTCACTCAGTTTCATAAGCGTTTCACTACTTAAAAATCAAATATTAATCATGCCTCAACTAATTAATGACGAAGATGCTCGAGTTTTCATAGAATCAGAACCCACATCCCCTGATATTGACTGTCTGTCAAAATCCGAACTGAAAGTGCTTGCCTCACATCTCCAGTTAACTGTCTCAAACATGTCCAAAGTAGAGGTGGCTCAGACCATAAAAACCCACCTGTTCCCTGTAGAAGGCGGGGAGGGTGACGGAGCAGTTGGTGGGATCCCGAGTAAACCTAGCCAACTTGATGAACAATTGCCACCTGGTTTGACCGGTGATCAAGTACTGGAACTAGCCAGAATAAAGACCGAACAAGCCAAACTAAGTATAGAACTAGCCAGAATAAATGCCAGTGCAACGACCGAACAATATGAATATCAATATCGTACGGCTCAACTAAATGTCAATACAAATGCTCCCTTAACCTCTGAAGTGCGCACGGGGGTAAATGAAAACCTCCCCCTGTGCTGACGTATTTGAGGTTTTTCGTCACTAAAATATTCATTGTACCATTAATAGCATTAATAATTATCCATATGCGCCTATTATGGGTTGATTATAAAGGTATTAACCTGAAACAACAATAAAACGAGTGAAAACAGCGTTTGGATGGTCAAAATCGGAGATATAGCCCGCGAGTTGTATAATCTATGGGTGAGGCAAACTCCTTTCCCGCCAATTTCCCCCAAGGCCACTGAGACACAGTCGATCGATACTCTCTCTCTCTCTCTTGCACTCGATGGCCATCAGTGATGACAACACCCTGCTTGCAACTCGCTAATGTTAGCACGAAAATATACCTCAGAATAAGGGAATAATAGGGAAAATAGGTGATAACTGAGGAATAGGAGGAAAGTGGGGAAGGAGGGGAGGTAGAGGACTGAGATTTTGCATGGCCCAGGGGCCAAAAAAAAAAAAAAAAAAAAAAAAAAAAAAAATTAAAAAAAAAAAAATTTCGATGTAAAAAGTTGATTTTTAGTTTTACTTACTCCAGAGAGTCTTCCCGCAGTCCGCCGGCCGAACTCTAAAGAGTCTTCCCGCAGTTCCCGGGTTAATTGCTCCCCCTCTGGGATTGACTATGACTAGTGTCATTCCACCTTTCACTGAGGATAATGTGCAGGATTTTTTTGTGTTGTTTGAGGAAGTTGCTGGAGGTATGAAGTGGACAAGAGATCAATGGCCTTTTATGTTACAAACCGTTTTGACAGGGCAGGCTCGAGCCACCGTCCACGTATTTGTCAGAAGTAGCAGAAGTTAGGCAGGATTATGACAATCTCAAAGAAGCTATCCTAAAAACCTATCAATTTGCAGCCTGAGGCTTACAGGCAATCTTTCCGTAAAAACCAGAAGAAAGTAGAAGAAACCCATAAGGTATTTGCCAGGACCATGACTAAAACTTTCAATCATTGGGTCAAGAGTAAAAAAGTCACAAGCTACAACGATCTGAAGGAGTTGGTCCTGTTAGAAAATTTCCTATGGAAAATTGATTCTTCTTTATTCTATCATTTAAAGGGGAAAAAGGTAGATTGTCTTGCTGACGCCGCTGACATGGCTGACACATACGTGCTCAACAACAAATTTCGTGGAAAGAAGCCCTACGATAATTCTAGTTCTAATTTTAAGTATCCCAATCACAAATCTGACAGACCCAGTCACAAGCCTATAACGTCTTCCCCAGCTAGCCAAAATAGAATTGTTCCCCCAACTAAAAATGCGACTCAGGGCAATGGTAACAGAGGTGGGCCCCAAACTAATAGTAATGCTCAAAGAGGGAACGTTCCCGTATCCCCTAAAGTATGTACTTTTTGTGGCAAGAGAGGCCACCTAGCTTATCAGTGCTGGGCCAAGGAGAGAACCGAGAGATCGGGGCAGACAGTTGCCGCCGTATCTCAAACTCCATATGTGCCTGTAATGCAGGACTCCCGACAGAAGGAGTACCTAGCACCAAAAGTTCCTTTAATGCAGGACTCTCGACAGAAGGAGTACCTAGCAGCTAACGTAAATCATCTAGACAGGGGTGTAGTAGCATGTGTGGTGCAACCCACTAGGGTTAAGCCAATAATAATTTCACCATCAGTGCAGGACAGTTACCGTCCCTTTATTTCATCTGGCAACGTGAGATTAAATGGTTGTATGCATGAGGTAAAAATTCTGAGAGACACAGGTTCTACTAGCACCCTCATGGTGAATCCTTACACTGAGTGCCCACCTGGTGAACCAGTTGTAATGAGAGGTGCTGGAGGCCAGTTTTATGCATACTTGGTAAAAGGCGAAATTGAATGCGAGTTACTACAGGGTGAGGCCACCATAGCTTTGTGTAGGTCCCAAGATATCCCTGTGCCTGGGGTAACACTCCTTTTGGGGAATGATGTAGCAGGTGAGAAGGTCCGACCAGACCCCATTTTTTCACTTTCCCCTGTTAACGAGCCACTAACCGGTGAGCTCGAAAAGGAGATGCCAACAGTTTTCCCTGTGTGTGCTGTCACACGTTCAATGTCTCAAGTAGCAGTTCCCTCAGACAGAAATGTACCGAATGTAAGAGTTGATGAAAGGGATGATGAGAGTGTGAATGACGCTCCAACTGTGCCTGATGATGTGACTGAGGTGGATTTATCTGACACCTTTATGGCTCATCTTGACCCTAACGATGACCATGAAACCCCTCCAAATTGTCCTAGTGGCCTGGTAGAGCTACAGAGAGATGATAGTGAATGCAAGGAGTTAGCTGCCAGGTCCGTGAGTGAAGAGGAATGTGAGAAGGAGGGTGGTGAATGTTTCTACCTCAAAGGAGGAGTATTGTGGCGAAGATGGAGACCGCCACACAGACCAATCGATGACGGGGCTTGGGACGTCCATCAAGTAGTAGTCCCCAAACCTTGTCGTAGAGATATCATGGAAATGGCACATTGTATACCATTGGCAGGACACCTAGGTGTGAGAAAAACTATAGACCGAATCAGAGCCCACTTTTACTGGCCAGGAATGCGTGCAGACGTAGTGGAGTTTTGTAGAGTGTGTCACACTTGCCAGATGACAGGAAAACCCAATCAGATGGTGCCTGTACATCCTCTGGTGCCCTTGCCCGTTTTCGAGAATCCTTTTACTCGGGTGGTAGTGGACATTGTAGGCCCATTGCCTAAGACTTCCCAAGGTAACATTTATTTATTAACTATCATGGACATGGCAACTCGCTACCCAGAGGCTATACCCTTAAGGACTACCTCTGCTCCAACTGTCCTCAAGGAACTGCTCAAATTTTTCACCAGAATGGGTTTCCCCCATGAGGTGCAAAGTGATCAAGGAACTAATTTTACCTCTAACATTTTCAAGCAGTCCCTGAAGGAGTTGGGTATCGAGCATGTTAAGTCTAGCACCTACCACCCAGAGAGTCAAGGGGTTCTCGAACGATATCATCAGAAATTAAAGGGAATGTTACGTAAGTATTGTACAGAGACCGGAGTTGAGTGGGATAAGGGGGTACCTTTTCTTTTATTTGCTACTCGTGAGGTTCCCACTGAATCCCTGGGTTTTTCCCCTAATGAGCTAGTTTTCGGTCACCAGGTAAGAGGTCCTTTGCAACTATTGCAGGATACCCTAGTTGGCCAGGAGGGGAACCAAAACCTCCTCAAGTATGTTTCAGATTTCAAAACCCGGCTGAGATCATCATGTGAGTTTGCCGCTCAAAACTTGACCGTGGCTAAAAGCTCCATGAAGAAATGGTATGACAGAAAAGCCCGTGAGAGGGAGTTTCAGCCCGGTGATGAGGTTTTGGTCCTGCTTCCCCTTTTTGGCCAAACTTTATCTGCCAAGTTCAGGGGCCCATATAAGATCATTCGGAGGGTGAGCATTACCGATTATCTAGTAACTACCCCAGACAGGAGAAAGCCCACGCAAGTATTCCATATAAATATGTTGAAACCCTACCATAGGTCCCCTGATTCCTCTCTTCCAGATTCTCCCACTGTGGCAGTGAAAGTCAGGACCTGTGAACAGCCTGGTGCGGACGAAGTCTTCAGTTCTCTTACTGACCCGCAACAGACTGTTCCAGAGCCTGAAGGTATCCATGCAGACTTTGACTTGTCATGTAGCCTATCCAACTTTCAGTATAATTCAGTGGCTTGGAGGGAATTACCATCTAAACTATGTCATCTTCCCTCTGATCAAGCGAACCAACTAATCTCTGTTTTATCTCGGTCTCCCAATGTGTTCCGTGATACTCCAGAGCTCACTTCTTTGGCCGTGCACGACATCGACGTAGGGGATGCAACTCCCATTAAACTATCCCCCTACCGTGTCTCGCCACAACGCAGGAGTATACTGCAGGTCGAGCTTGACTTTATGTTATCTAACGAACTGATCACTAGGGCCTTAAGCCAGTGGAGTAGTCCGATCATACTTGTGCCAAAGCCAGACGGGAGCCATAGGTTTTGTAGGGACTATAGGCAAGTTAATGCTGTCACAAAGAACGATACCTACCCACTGCCACGGATCAAAGATTGCATTTACCAGTTTGGCCTCATACAGCAGTAAGTTTAATTTAATGCAAGGATTTTGGCAATTAGCTCTCCCTTGTAGCGAGGTAAATATTATGCTTTAGTAGTGCGCTTTCAAGCCTTCAGCTGTGAGATGCCTTGCAGGTCGAATAACGCTCTAGCTACGTTCCGGCTATGTTCTGATGTGGTACCTGGAGACGTTGCCTACTTTGGGTGATATCCTTATTATATCCTCATTATAATCTTGCTGTTGCCAATCTGGTGGTGAATCTATTTATGTATTCTGTTTAATATTATGTACTATACTCCTTAAACTCTTTTCTAGGGGGGAGGTCTGACATACGGAGCCCTGTATGTTAATTTAAGAGTTAGAATTAGAGTTGAAGGAGCCAAACTACCCAAGCGGCGAAGCAAACTAGCGAGCGTACTAGCGAGTGGGGAAACCAGCTAGCCTGCATACCAGCAAACAAGCCTTCACACCTGCGTGCGTCATAGGGGACCCTGCAAACTACTTGATGACCGACGCTATGACGTATGATCGACACCAGGAGCTGTGAATGGACCAGGCACCTGTTATGCGACTCGAGGAGCTATGATTGGAGCGGGCACCACCCCCCGCCTCCTGATTCGTTCCTACACCATCATTGTTTGGTATATAAGACCCGAGTTGTGGGCATTCAAATCAGTCTCATTTGGAGTTGGGGAAGGTGAACTTGCAGCTGGAGGAAGACGGGGTGAAGTATTATAATGGGATTGTGACTGTCAGTCAGATTATATAAATGTGTGTTAAGTGTGTTCGGTGTAAACACTTACGTTATGTTGGTTAGTGAGATATGTGATTGGGAATTAACGTTAACGCTACTATTATGTGCTTAACTATTTGATTGCGAATTAACGTTAACGCTACTATTATGTGCTTAACTATTTGATTGGGAATTAACGTTAACGCTACTATTATTGTGTACTTAACTATTTGATTGCGAATTGACGTTAACGCTATTATTATGTGCTTAACTATTTGATTGGGAATTAACGTTAACGCTATTATTATGTACTTAACTATTTTAGTTGACTAACTTGTGGACTAAAGCAACTCTTTAAGTAATTGGGTTATGATGAAAGTAATACTATTGTTTTATATTAATACTTACGAGTTCTTTAATTTTCTTTGAATTAAGCTTACATTGCTTAACGGTGCTTAGTACGGTGATGCTATTGTCTCATATTAGTAATATCGCCTTAGAATAACATGGCTGTGTTAATATTACTTCTAGTGATTTCCTAAGCTGAAGAAAATTCTTTTAGCTTCAAAATATTATTTTTGCTTTTCATATTATTTGAGTGAGACCTGAATCGAATCTATGAAACGATCCTGTAACTTAATTTACTCATAATCAAACGTCAATGTTACGTGGTTAAGAAATACATTTGACTAATTATTAAATATATATATATCTAACTTTTTATGTGACTTTGATATAAATCCTGATGATAATAATAATATACTATTAACGTAAGACAAGAACCAAGAATAATTACATTAAATATAAATAAAAGGACATATAAGAAAACTATCTATTAATTTCAAAAAGGGTAAGAGACAGAAATATTCTTTCTTTAATATTTATCTTTCAAGACTTTTGATAAAATTAAATCCTTCTTTAGCTATAACTTATTCGGTTCATAACCATAGCCTACTAAGCTTCGGTTAAATAATAATTCTTTATAAATACTACATGACTTTAATTAATTAGTTTCAGTATTTTTCATAGTTAAAGAGTATCAGTCAATAAAGGATACCAAGTCCTAAGATCTAAAAGGAAAGGAAGCAACAACAGGAAATAATGTTATTAGATTTTACTTTTGTTTTGCCTTCAGCTGACTGATACCTTAATATATATCTCTGTGCTATCTAGATTCATCAAGTTAACCACTTGAGGATCAAGATACGTAACAATATATATATATATATATATATATATATATATATATATATATATATATATATATGAGAGAAAGAGAGAGAGAGAGAGACAATGTAACAATGGAAGATAATGAACAATGAATGCATGTATGTGTTTACACTGGCCCTGAGTTTTATGTGAACGTATTTCCCTGTGTGTATTTATAGGGGAATGGGCGTATAATTTCGTCATTTATATACAGTTTTATTATTTTGTTAGTTTCCTTCCTAGACCTCCAAGCTTACCCCCCCCCCCCCCCCAATCCCCCCCTCTCCCCCAAGAACCTCCAAGATAAATGTGTACATTTGTCGGTAGTTTAAAAATCCTCTTAAATTACACGCTCGCTATCGGTCGCCAGGAAAAAAAATCGTCACCTAAACAGGACGAAAGGTAAAATTTACAGAAATGGGGCGAAAGTTTTTAAAATCGCCAAACTAATGGGGCGAACATCTTAAAATCTCAAAAGCAATGGCGCAAAACATGAGTGAGAAGAAGGTCCAGAAAAACGGTCTATCTCCCCTTAATGAACAATGAATGTATGTACGTATTTCCAGTGTGTATTTATGGGGGGATGGGTCGTTTTTCTGGTTCCCCTTCTTCCTTATGTTTTACCCCATTAGTGTTCATATTTTATGACGTTCAGCCCGTTAGTTTGGCGATTTTAAAACCTTTCGTCCCATCTCTAAATCAATATGAAGACCTGTCGTGCCATTTAGGTGTCGATTTATTCCTGTCGAGCGATAGCGAGCATGTAATTTGAAAGAGATAGGCCTTCGGTCGAGATATTTTTCTATCGAAAAATTTACAAATATAGCTTGAAGGGGGTCTAGGGAGTGTTGTTTTAAGCTTGATGAAAGTCTAGCGAGGAAATTAAAAATAAATGAATATACTGTATATAAATAAATGAATATACTGTACATAAATAAATGAATATACTGTACATAAATAAATGAATATACTGTATATAAATAAATGAATATACTGTAAATAAATAAATGAATATACTGTATATAAATAAATGAATATACTGTATATAAATAAATGAATATACTGTACATAAATAAATGAATATACTGTACATAAATAAATGAATATACTGTATATAAATAAATTAATATACTGTAAATAAATAAATGAATATACTGTATATAAATAAATGAATATACTGTATATAAATAAATGAATATACTGTATATAAATAAATGAATATACTGTATATAAATAAATGAATATACTGTATATAAATAAATGAATATACTGTATATAAATAAATGAATACTGTACATAAATACATGAATATACTGTATATAAATAAATGAATATACTGTACATAAATGAATATACTGTACATAAATAAATGAATATACTGTATATAAATAAATGAATATACTGTAAATAAATAAATTAATATACTGTATATAAATAAATGAATATACTGTAAATAAATAAATTAATACTGTATATAAATAAATGAATACTGCATATAAATAAATAATTATACAGTATATAAAAACATTAATATACTGTATATATATATAAATGAATATACTGTACATAAATAAATGTATATACTGTACATAAATAAATGAATATACTGTAAATAAATAAATGAATATACTGTATATAAATAAATTAATATACTGTATATAAATAAATGAATATACTGTAAATAAATAAATTAATACTGTATATAAATAAATGAATACTGCATATAAATAAATAATTATACAGTATATAAAAACATTAATATACTGTATATATATATAAATGAATATACTGTATATAAATACATGAATATACTGTATATAAATAATGAATATACTGTACATAAATAAATGTATATACTGTACATAAATAAATGAATATACTGTAAATAAATAAATGAATATACTGTATATAAATACATGAATATACTGTATATAAATTAATGAATATACTGTATATAAATTAATGAATATACTGTATATAAATAAATGAATATACTCTATATAAATAAATGAATATACTGTAAATAAATACATTAATATACTGTATATAAATAAATAAATATACTGTATATAAATAAATGAATATACTGTATATAAATAAATTAATATACTGTATATATATAAATGAATATATTGTATATAAATAAATGAATATACTGTATATAAATAAATGAATATACTGTATATAAATAAATGAATATACTGTTAATAAATAAATTAATATATATCAATAAATAGAGCCAAACAAATAACCAGTGTCCCCTTAAGGTAGCTCGGGTATGTGTGAGTGTTTTAAGCTGGTATCACACGAGAGCTTTTATACTCAACATTCGATAATCAACATTTTTCTGGCAACATTTCTGGACTATTTTTCACTGTTATCGGAAACTAGACTGATGGTAGATGAATATAGGTAGCAGACATAGTAATCATGCTAACCTCATAAGCTGCCAGACCAGTGTTAAGGATAAATGTTGAGGGAAAACTGGCTCGTGTGATACCGGCTTTAGAGAGGAATGCTAGACTGGCGTGGTTGTCGTGGTTGTGGCCAGTGGTTCAAATGGTGGCTGAGTGGTTCGAGGGCTGATTTAAGGGGGGATATCCACTTAAGGGATTTTTTCGGAACACCCTTTCCTTCATGTTTAGTCCCATTAGTTTTGATATTTTAAGATGTTGGCATGAATCTCAAAGGGGGGTCTTGGGGGTGATTTGTTATGCTCGATGGAGGTATAGGGAGCAAACTAAAAACCTCCCATCAATGGTTCGCATTTTTCGTATTTTTCTTTTCATGTGTGTTTTGTGTATGTGTTCTTTGTTTGTGTGTGTGTGTGTGTGTGTGTGTGTGTGTGTGTGTTGTAGATAAGACATCATTACCACTATGTCTCGTCTTGATACAAACTTCCTCCTTTCTACTGCCAGACGTCTTGATCTCGAAGAAGATCTGTACCTAACAATAAGAAAGACATAATCTTCTTATAATTCACTATTAACCCTTTCAGTACTAGCGACGTCTGTTATATTATATTCTAGCTATATTTAAACAATTTTATGCAGCTTAAGAAGATTATGTGATAGTTGAAAGGGTTGTTTGAGATAGTTTGAAGCCTTAGTATTGCTAGAGGTCCTTCCTAAGCAGAATAAAATCGTCTAATAGTTGCCAGAATTTGATGAAAAGGACGTCACTGGTACTGTATGGGTTAACCCTCTCACTATCCTGTGGACTCAGGGGTTGTCGTTTAGCAATCAGAAATATAATTATCTCAATCTCATAATTAATTACCTCTCCAAAATTAGTTTTCTGCCCACAGCTCACTCAAAGACAACTGCAGAGGTTGAAGTAACTAAACTAAAGGTTTATAAACACCCATGATGGTCACAAAGGTGTTGAAGTATCCCAGAAAGGGGGCAAATCGCGTTTTGTGCTTGAAAGGGTTAAAATACCCATGTACTCATCTTTACGGAAAATCTAGCCCAAGTGGGATATCCCGTGTGTGTAAAGATTTTGATATTGACAAAGAAATGGGGCTAACGGTCTCATAATCACCAAAATAATAGAACGAAAATCTTAAAATTTCAAAACTAATATATTTTGTGTTTTCTATGTGAGTGAGGGAGACAATATGCTAAACAAGAGGGAGAAGGGTGTCCAGAAAAAGCGACTACCTCCCCCTTTAAAGAGGTGCGTTGGAGGCAGCAGTTGGTCTGTTCGTCACACGTACCTGTAATTATTTCAGGTATTCTTTGTCCCCCCCCCCCCTCCCCCCCCCCCCCCCCCAGACCCTCCTTGGTCTGTAATTAGTCTGGTGTTTACCTGCGGTAAACAGAGAATGAACATGTGTTACTGACTGACTAACAAGTATAATATCATACTCTACTTTCATACTTATTTACTTCAGAGGAGAAACAGGAAACAAAATCCATGGACTAACTATGGTGGTGGCTTCCATTCACGAAAATATAAAGCAGTTGGTTGTTGTAAGTTGAAGTTTGGTGAAATGGTTGCCACCTGGAACAACCAAAGGTCCTCAGATGCGAGGGACACCTTGACGACGTATACAGATAAATAAACATACCCAACAAAGCCATTCCAACAGCTTCCTCTATCTACAACACCCCTTCTCTACTATCTATACTTTCCCAGCCATATGGTCCTAGTGTACTGCCTGATGGCGTAATGGGATTCCAAATGTAAGAGATGCGGCTCTAAGGTTCCAAAATGGCGTCGTGGTGAAGAGTTGTCCGTTGTATGCACGGTGCAGTACCCACGTATCTAATATTCCTATGATGCCTGGACCTGTAATTGGGGTAAATTGACGTGCGGGACGGGACTCAAAGGGGAATTGGTAGTCTCTTAGTGACGTATGTAACAATGGTGATGCAAGCCGTAATGTAGGGGTGTTGTTGGTGGTGATGGTGTTGGTGGTGGTGGTGGTAGTGGTGGTGGTGGTGGTATTAATGATGGTAATGCGAGGGTATTGCTGATGGTGGTGATGCAAGCTTGATGGTGGTCATCGTGGTGATGCAAGCCGTTATGTGGGGGTGTTGTTGATGGTGATAGCTTAATTATCCCTATTCCAAACCCTTACCCAACCCTATCCCTATCCCAATACTATCCTACCCCTAACTCTTAACTATCCCTATCCCAAACCCTAACTTAACCCTATCACGAACCTAACTCTCAGCTAGTCTAACTCTAACCTCACCATAACCTAACCCTCAGCTAATCTAACTCTAACCTAACCATAACCTAACCCTCAGCTAGTCTAACTCTAACCTCACCATAACCTAACCCTCAGCTAATCTAACTCTAACCTCACCATAACCTAACCCTCAGCTAATCTAACTCTAACCTCACCATAACCTAACCCTCAGCTAATCTAACTCTAACCTCACCATAACCTAACCCTCAGCTAATCTAACTCTAACCTCACCATAACCTAACCCTCCGCTAATCTAACTCTAACCTCACCATAACCTAACCCTCAGCTAATCTAACTCTAACCTCACCATAACCTAACCCTCAGCTAATCTAACTCTAACCTCACCATAACCTAACCCTCCGCTAATCTAACTCTAACCTCACCATAACCTAACCCTCAGCTAATCTAACTCTAACCTCACCATAACCTAACCCTCAGCTAATCTAACTCTAACCTCACCATAACCTAACCCTCAGCTAATCTAACTCTAACCTCACCATAACCTAACCCTCCGCTAATCTAACTCTAACCTCACCATAACCTAACCCTCAGCCAATCTAACTCTAACCTCACCATAACCTAACCCTCAGCTAATCTAACTCTAACCTCACCATAACCTAACCCTCAGCTAATCTAACTCTAACCTCACCATAACCAAACCCTCAGCTAATCTAACTCTAACCTCACCATAACCTAACCCTCAGCTAATCTAACTCTAACCTAACCATAACCTAACCCTCAGCTAATCTAACTCTAACCTCACCATAACCGAACCCTCCGCTAATCTAACCTCACCATAACCTAACCCTCAGCTAATCTAAATCTAACCTCACCATAACCTAACCCTCAGCTAATCTAACTCTAACCTAACCATAACCTAACCCTCAGCTAATCTAACTCTAACCTCACCATAACCTAACCCTCCGCTAATCTAACACTAACCTCACCATAACCTAACCCTCAGCTAATCTAGCTTTAACCTCACCATAACCAAACCCTCAGCTAGTCTAACTCTAACCTCACCATAACCTAACCCTCAGCTAATCTAACTCTAACCTCACCATAACCTAACCCTCAGCTAATCTAACTCTAACCTCACCATAACCTAACCCTCAGCTAATCTAACTCTAACCTCACCATAACCTAACCCTCAGCTAATCTAACCTCACCATAACCTAACCCTCAGCTAATCTAACTCTAACCTCACCATAACCTAACCCTCAGCTAATCTAACTCTAACCTAACCATATCCTAACCCTCAGCTAATCTAACTCCAACCTCACCATAACCTAACCCTCCACTAATCTAACTCTAACCTCACCATAACCTAACCCTCAGCTAATCTAACTCTAACCTCACCATAACCTAACCATCAGCTAGTCTAACTCTAACCTCACCATAACCTAACCCTCAGCTAATCTAACTCTAACCTCACCATAACCTAACCCTCAGCTAATCTAACTCTAACCTCACCATAACCTAACCCTCAGCTAATCTAACTCTAACCTCACCATAACCTAACCCTCAGCTAATCTAACTCTAACCTCACCATAACCTAACCCTCCGCTAATCTAACTCTAACCTCACCATAACCTAACCCTCAGCTAATCTAACTCTAACCTCACCATACCCTAACCCTCAGCTAATCTAACTCTAACCTCACCATAACCTAACCCTCAGCTAATCTAACTCTAACCTCACCATAACCTAACCCTCAGCTAATCTAACTCTAACCTCACCATAACCTAACCCTCAGCTAATCTAACTCTAACCTCACCATAACCTAACCCTCAGCTAATCTAACTCTAACCTCACCATAACCTAACCCTCCGCTAATCTAACTCTAACCTCACCATAACCTAACCCTCAGCTAATCTAACTCTAACCTCACCATAACCTAACCCTCAGCTAATCTAACTCTAACCTCACCATAACCTAACCCTCAGCTAATCTAACTCTAACCTCACCATAACCTAACCCTCAGCTAATCTAACTCTAACCTCACCATAACCTAACCCTCCGCTAATCTAACTCTAACCTCACCATAACCTAACCCTCAGCTAATCTAACTCTAACCTCACCATACCCTAACCCTCAGCTAATCTAACTCTAACCTCACCATAACCTAACCCTCAGCTAATCTAACTCTAACCTCACCATAACCTAACCCTCAGCTAATCTAACTCTAACCTCACCATAACCTAACCCTCAGCTAATCTAACTCTAACCTAACCATAACCTAACCTAGCTATATGGCATGACATAACTTACTTTAAGGGGAGATGGTTGATTTTTCTGGCCCGCCTTCTCCCTCATACTTAACCCCGCCAGTTTCCAGAATTTAATACGTCCGGCCCATTAGTTAGGCGGTTTTAAGTCTTTTTGCCCCATTTCTTTGTCAATAAAAACCTTGTGCCATTTAGGTGTCGAATATTCCTGGCGAGCCATAGCGAGCCTGAATATAGGAGGAAGCGGCGTTCGATCGAGACATTTTATTATGGACAAATTTACAAATGTATCTAGAAGGGTGATCTTGGGGATGAATTTTTGTAAAGTTTGATGGAGGTCTAGGCAGAGAATAAATGAATAATTAAATCAACCAATAAATATATCCTACCTCCTTAATATGTGTGTGTGTGTGTGTGTGTGTGTGTGTTGGGGGGGGGGGGGGGGGTTAATTGTGCGAAAAAACTAGTTGTCGGCGAAATGACCATTAAATTGTAGGTTTCAATCATTAAATTCCAATTGACTAACATAAACGTATATAAGATAAGTAGTCAGGGAAAAAGAAGAAAATTGATCTGCCCAATGTGCAATCTACCAAATGTATTGATTGATATTTTGTGTGTGTGTGTGTGTGTGTGTGTGTGTGTGTGTGTGTGTATTTTTTTATGACAGGAGGAGAGAGTAGTGCAAAGGAATTTGCTCCATGCTATACATCAATAAATTATCTACAGCGTAACAAAATAATTACATTAAAATTACATTTCTATAGCAGATCGTAGTGGCAACATATAATGTACATCAGCACATTATTTTAAGGGTGGGGAGTTGCTTTATCTGGACCCCCTTCTACCTCACGTTTAGCCTCATTAGTTATGAGATTATAAGACGTTCGTCCGATTAGCTTGGCGATTTGAAGACCTTTCGTATTTCTTGGTCAATATTAAGATATTTCGTTCCATAGAGGTGTCGATTGTTTTCTGGCGAGCGAAAGCGAGCCTGTAATTTTGGAGGAACCGAAAAATTTACAATTCAATCTCGAAGGGCGATCTTGAGGTTATGTGTGTTTTGTTTAAGCTTGATGGAGTCCTCGGGAGAAAACTATAATACTAATAACGAACTCAATAAATAGATAAACATATAACACCTCTCAGTGAGAGAAACATAGTATCATATATATATATATATATATATATATATATATATATATATATAATACAACATTAATTCTGTAATTACATACAGAGGGAAGAGTCTAAATGTCACATAAAACTCCGGAAAGGTGTCTAGATAATCGTTATGTTTATGTATCAGTATATTCTACATATACTGTATATTACATAGATATGGTGGTGGTTAATGTATCAGCAATTCAGTATATACTCCACCTATTACGTAAATATGGGGCTGGTTAACCTACAATTAGATAGGGTACACCTCAATATATAGTTGGGTAATTACTACACTACCATGTTCTGTTGGTAATAAAGGAGGGACTATTGTAGACCCCCACCAGGTGTGTTCTCTCTCACCTGATGACGGGGAAGTACTGACCACTACACTCATCTACACTTACACACAACATGGTCAATATAATAATCAATGTATCTTACGAGTAGAAAGTACTATTCATTAACCTCATAATGCAGCTTACTGATATATGAACGCACATTAAATTCGTTATAATACCGGTATATATAAATACAAACGAGGGAACCTTTTTTTGTAGATTCATCAAGGCGGTCTTTAAAAAAGTTGCCCCCTCTAATCAATAATCTAATGGGCTGAAATTGATATGCAATTAATTCCTCTGGTTTGATATTATCCTACACTTTTGAAGTATAATTAAAAACACACACACGTGTGTGTACGCCTTGTGCGTTCATGTATGTATGTACTCGTGCGTGTGTAACAATACTAGATTAACTTTAAGATCAGGTAAGATTATATACATTTGTTACATGTGTGGGGCAAATGGGTTTCTTGCAGAACTCAGTATTCTCAGGACTTAATTAATTATTCTTATATATATTTTTTTTTTTTTGTAATGGTGTATTACAGGACTAAAACTATTATAAACTGAGTTTTCTCGTGATTATATATGAACGGACTCCTCTGATAATGTAAGTGTATTCTTAGATATAGTTTTGAAATCATTGTTTGAATAATACAATGCAATAATATATATTTTTTTAAACTTACTGTTTGTGTATGTGCAATATGTAATACACTCGGCTAAACAAAAACAAAAAATAACAAAATATAAAAATAATAATAATAACAAACCCAATATCCTGTACTCACTGGCTACCCAAACGTTGGTATACCTTGTTCAAAATAAGTAGGCCACAACTATTGAACATTAACATTTATAACTCACAAACGACTAGAGTAATCCAGCTAATATTTCTACCATTAGGGAAGAGTCGGCCAGGAAATAGGTGTGGAAATGTACAGCCCTCTTGCTCTAGCCCTTTTTGAGTTAGAGGTTTGGAGTCACGATTTCTGACCTACTTTAGGTTAGGTTCACGGGAGGATGGTTGCTTTTTCTGGCCCCCTATTCCCTCTTGCTGAGCCTCATTACTTTTGACACATTAAGACGTTCGCCCCAGTAATTCAGTGATTCTAAAGCACTTCGCCCAGTTTCTTCGTATATTTTAAGACCTTTCGTGCCATTTAGGTGTCAATTTTTTCCTGGCAAGCGATAGCGAGCCTGTAATTAGCCACACGTAACATTTATAGTTTCTAACTTCTAACCCTTCTTCTTACACTGTCGACCTTTCTCTCCTTTGGGTTCTTCCGACCATAAACTTATCTCTGTCAACTGTCCTATCTCTCCAGTACGGCCACCCGATCCTCATAGCCGGCGGCGCTTGTGGCACTTTGGCGCTGCCGCCTGGGAGGCTCTCCGGCAGTACTTCTTTGATTTCCCATGGAATGATTTCTGCTTCCGTGGCCGGGGACCCTCGGAGAGTGCTGAAGGTAATCCTATCGGGCATGGAAGCATACATTCCATTCTCTTTCTCTCAGACTAATACTATAAAATCATGGTTTACTCACACCTGTTTTACTGATGTCCGCAATATGGAGGAAGCATTCAAACGGTACCGACGTCTTAAAACTCAAGACTCTCATTCTTCCTATATTTCTGCCCGGAATCAAGCCAAATCTGTTCTTCGACTTGCCAAACACACTTTCATCAATAATAAATGCACTGAACTATCCAACTCTAGCTCTTGCCAGCTTTGTGGCATCTAGCCAAAAACCTCTCCAACAATTTCTCTTCCTCGTCTTTCCCTCCCCTTTCCCACTCTGATGGCACAACCATCACTTCTTCCTCTGACAAAGCTAAACTCTTCGCTCAAACTTTTGCTAAAAACTCCACCTTGGATGATTCCGGTGCTATTCCTCCCTCTCCACCCTCCTCTCTCTTACTTACGCCTAATATCCTAATCTCTTCTAAAGATGTACTTTCTACCCTCTCTGGGCTTAATACTAATAAGGCGTACGGTCCGGACCGTGTTCCTCCTGTTGTTCTCAAAAACTGTGCTTCCGTGCTGACTCCCTGCCTAGGCAAACTCTTTCGTCTCTGTCTATCCTCTAACGTCTTCCCTTCATGCTGTAAGTTTGCTCACATTCAACCTGTTCCAAAGAAGGGTGACCGCTCTCAACCCTCCAACTATTGTCCAATTGCTCTCATCTCTCGTCTTTCTAAAGTTTTTGAAACTATTCTTGTTTCCAAATTTCTTAAGCATTTCTCTTCTCATAATCTGCTCTCAGATCGCCAGTATGGCTTCCTTAAGGGTCGCTCTACTGGTGATCTTCTTTCATATCTTACTAACTCTTGGTCATCCTCCTTTCGGGACTTCGGTGAAACTTTTTCTATTGCACTAGACATATCGAAAGCCTTCGATAGAGTCTGGCACAAATCTTTAATTTCTAAACTACCCTTCTTCGGTTTCTATCCCTCCATCTGTGCCTTTGTCTCTAATTTCCTTTCCGGCCGTTCCATAGCCGCGGTTGTGGACGGCCATCGTTCACTTCCTCACCCTATAAACTCCGGTGTTCCTCAGGGCTCTGTCCTATCTCCTATTCTCTTTCTAATTTTTATAAATGATCTCCTCAACTCTACCTCAATTCCCATCCATTCATACACAGGCGACTCAACCTTACACTACTCCATTAGTTTTTCAGAACGCCCCAGCCAGCAATCCCTCAACGACAAACGTAATGAAGCCATAGAACTCTTAAATTCTGATCTAAATACCATCTCCAATTGGGGCAGAGAAAACCTTGTTACCTTTAATGCTTCCAAAACCCAATTTCTCCATCTATCTACCCGTAAGGAACTCCCAGCGGACTATCCCTTATTCTGCAACAATATAAAAAATCAATCCTTCATCTTCTCTCAATATTCTTGGTGTCTCTTTTCCTTCTGCTCTCAGTTGGAAGGACCATATTACCAGTCTTGCTAAGGCAGCCTCCCAGAAGCTGGGTGTGCTCAACCGCCTCAGGGGGTTCTTTTCTCCTGCACAGCTTCTTCCTCTGTACAGGGGCATAGTGCGTCCTTGTATTGAGTATTGTTCACATGTGTGGGGAGGTTCCTCTCACACCGCTCTCCTAGACAAAGTTGAAAGGAAGGCCTTTCGTATCATTAACTCCCGTCCACTCACCAACTCTCTGCAATCTCTCTCTCTCCGCCGCAATGTTGCATCTCTCTCGCTATTCTATCTCTACCATAATAATCAGTGTATACCACCTCCTTTACGTAGGGCACGTGGTACCCGTCTTGCAACTCAATCCCAACCCTACTCTGTGCAACTCTCCAACCCGAGAGTGAAACGTTACTCTCAAACTTTATTCTACTCAACAGCTGAGCTCTGGAACTCTCTCCCAGAATCACTCTTTCCCTCTTCCTATGACTTAAATTGCTTCAAACTCTGTGTGTCCAGGCATTTTGGCTCGAACGTCCCTTGATTTTGGCCCTGTCACTCTTTCAACTATGGGGGAGGGACTCGCTATAGGCAGTTCTGCCTTTTTCCTCCCTCAATCACATATAAAAAAAAATACATAAGACACCAATATATGACACCAATATATGACATGTAAGTTAGAATTAGATGAACAAATACTAATATATACCACACGTAACATATATGACATCAATATATGACACCAATATATGACACGTGAGTTAGGCTTAGATGAACAAATACCAATATATACCACACGTCACATATACGACACCAATATATAGGACACGTAAGTTAGGTTTAGAACTAGATGAACAATTAGTAATATAGGACACGTAACATAAATGACACCAATATATGACACACGTAACATATAAGACACCAATATCTGACACCAATATACAACACATAAGTTAAATTTAGATGAAGAAATACTAATATATGCCAGCACACGTAACATCATTATTCTGGCGACAAACAAGAGCTCTCCCGTGTCGCCAGTTTGCCCTCATTAACCCCCCTAGTCTATAATGACCCCTGTGGCCGACCCTCCTATCCCCCCGGTGCTCATAGGGTTGGGAAGGAAAACCTGTGGGGGGAAGGGGGAGGAGGGAGGAAGGGGAGGGAGGAGCAGGAGGAGGTGGGGGAGAGGGAGGAGGAGGAGGAGGAGGGAGGGAGAGGAGGAGGATTTAGTTAGTTAAAAATAGAACTTCAGAGGCTGTAAACCCTTCTAAATTATTAAGCCAGCACACTGTAAATCAAGAATTGCGATAGGACTAGAGCCCCTTTTAGGGGGAGGAGGAGGAGGAATACAAAGGACTTACAAACTGCAACAGACGTATTGGTCCTTACGGGGCAGTTTGGATATCTACACTGCTAAGCTACTAACTACTAAGTAAAGAAAAAGATAGCAAAGTAGAAGGCTCCTCCCCACCCACCACTCCCTCCAGCTTACGCTGGCGTGAAAACAGTTGGGAAAATATACCAAGCATTATGAAAACACTGACATGGAATTTCGGATAGGATTGGACAAAAGGAGATAAATTAGTAGTCTAGGAGGAGGAGGAGGGAAGAGGGGGAGAAAGAGAAATAGAAAGAAAGAGTAGAAGTAGGGGGAGGAGGAGAAAGAGAAAAAAAGAGGAAGAGTTAATTAATAATAGAGCTTCAGAGGCTATCAACCCTTCTAGATTATTACGCCAGCACACTGTAAGTCAAGAATTGCGATAGGACTGGAGCCCCTTTTAGAGAACTTCAGTCCCTTGAGGAGGAGGAGGAGGAGAGGGAAGAGGAGGGAGAGGAGTAAGAGGAAAAGGAGGAAGAGGAGGAGTAGGAGGAGGGGCCCGGGGGGTAAAGAACTACAAGACAGACAGACCGTAATAATTGGTGGCTGATGATGATGAAGGATGTTAACAAAACCAGACGAGGGGTGCAGAAATGGAGAAATATTTCAAGGACGAATTACAAGGGAAAGCAACTAACAGATCTACTAAACCTGATTGAAGATTATTATGTTGAGGAGAGCAGAAGGGCCAGGTAGATTGAAAAATGACTAAAATAAATCGAGGTCTAAGAAATGAGAGGTTAAAACTTATGACTGGTCAATCAAATCACTACTTTATACCCTCTATAATTTGTGTGGCGGTAATTTGGAAAACAACAGCTTGAGAGAAGAGATCAGAAGCGAATAATAATAGAGGAGGAGAGAGGAAGAAAAAGAGGCGAGAAGATTAAGAGAAGAGAAGAATAAGAATAAAATTAATAGAAGATAAGAATAGGAGGAGAGGAGAATTGACAAACTATACAAGTAGATAAACGAGAAGAATAGAGAAGGGAGGAGAGGAGAGAGTCGCAAAGGAGAGAACAAAAGAGGATAAGCAAAACAATAAAGTACCCAACCTGTGGTGATCCTTGTGTGCAGCCTGTGACCATCACTATAGTCCGTTCATTATAGTATGGCCCAAAAGCTTGACCACTAACTTCTATTTACTCCTATATGGCTATAGGTAGCTTCAACGAACTTGACAATAATCTTGACCTCTTAACTTCTATTTACTCCTATTATGACTATAGGTAGCTCCAACGAACTTGACAATAATCTTGACCTCTTAACTTCACATAACTCAAAATATATGAAAGCAATCACGCTGACATTTTTATCATTTAGGAAGAGTCCACCAGGAAAAAGGTGTGGATATTTACAGCCAGTTTGCTCAAGATCCTGTTGAGTTACGAAGAGTTCGGGGGTCGAAATATTTGTCAAGTTCGTTGGCGCTACCTATCTATGGCCTGACGCCATGATCCCCGAAGGGATGGCCACGAACGAACTGCCCCAAGCACCTCTGTCCCCAGTCAGTCGATGCCCCTCCTCCCAACCAGCACCACCTTCATTCATATACTTCCTCACTCCATCCTTCCACCACTCCTTCGGTCTACCTCTCCCTCTCTGTTCTTCCACCTCGCTCTCGTACACCCTCTTAGTCTCTCTTGCTTCCCATACGTTCCATATGGCCAAACCATCTCAAGTTGTTCCTTTTCACTCTTTCCAGCACATCTACCTCCACACCATACCTCCTTCTTACTTCCTCATTCGTCTGTCTATCCCTCCATGTAACTCCGCACGCACTTCTCAAGTAACTCATTTCCACCGCTCTCACTCTTGGTCTGAGTCTCTCCACGAACGTCCATGCTTCGCTTCCGTAAGTTAGTGTCGGGATTACCACACTTGGCGCTACCTATAGATTAATCCAGGTATACTATTTCTACCATTTGGGAAGAGTTAGCGGGGGAATAGGTGTGGGAATTTACAGCCTATTTGCTCTAGTCCTTTTTTAGTTGTATAGGTTAGGATACAAGATTTCTTGCCTACCTATTTAGAACAGGGTATAGCCAAGGTTACCAAATCAAGTCCTCTAGATAGTAAATAAATACAGAAAATAGCTAGAATAACGGCACAATCTCTACCATATCGCTCTAAAATGGCTCAAAGTATATCGCTAGAGTTCATGTCACTTGATGTACAAATTGGCCGCTATCGATCGAAGTAAATACCTCTAGATCTAGCGGGAAAGTAGCTAAATTGGCAACACTGGTGAGTTATGAAGTAAAAGAGTCAACAACAGGTAGGCCAGAACTCGTGAAACCTAACCTCTGTAACTCAAAAAGGGCTAGAACAAATTTCCACACGTATTCCCTGGCAGACCCTTACAAAATGGTAGAAATATTAGCTCGATTACTCTACTCGTTTGAGAGTTATAGGAGTTATTGTTCAGTCGGCCTAATAAGTGAATAATTATAATCAATAATTGGTAGCAGCAATATGAAAAATAACATTGCTAGTTTCGAGTGAGATATACAAACATATTCCTATACTCATTCACCCTATTTAACATCTGACAGAAATTAATACAGCACAGAGCGAGCCAAACATAATGACAGCTGAGACATGACTTATTTGTGCTACTGTTCAAGAGTTTTTGGCCTACTTATTTGGAACAGGTTATAGCCTTGAGTGGTGCAGTAAAAGAGTCAACAACAGGTGATCAGAAGGTATTATTATAGTTGTAGGAACATGGAGGGCTGCAGCTGGGGTTGGGGTGGAACTACAGTATAAGTCTGAAGGGGTTAACTAGCCGTGAGTGGTGCAGTAAAAGAGTCAACAACAGGTGATCAGTAGGTATTATTATAGTTGTAGGAACATGGAGGGCTGCAGCTGGGGTTGGGGTGGAAGTACAGTATATAATAAGTCTATTCGTTGTAAGTAGGCGAGAAATCATGACCTCTAACTAAAAAACAACTAGAGTAATCGAGCTAATATATCTACCATTTGGGAAGAGTCAGTCAAGGAATAGATGTGGAAAATTACAGCCCATTTGTTTTAGCCCTTTTCGAGTTACAGAGGATAGAGTTCATGATTTCTCGCCTACTTACAGTGGGAAAAAGTGCATTCTTTCTCACTAATGGCCGGGTGAAGCTGTTTAAGGGGAGGTAGGTCGTTTTTCTGGATCCCTTCTTCATAATAATAATAATAATAATAATAGTTCTTAAAGCTAGCGCATGCTAAGCCAGCTAAGGATAGCCCAATAAGGCCGATTAGGCATATTTCCATTGGGGTCCTGTACTACAATCCCATCCCCTTGCTCATGAGGGATGGTAACGACTCAGTGCTTGTGAAAAATCTTTAATGCGCCGAGCGTGGGTGCGATCCCGGGCCTTCTGGGTGGAAGTCCGAGACGCTAGTCACTACACCAATCGAGCCGCTAATTTTTGCTTCCATTGGTTTTCAGATATTAAGACGTTCGCCCCATTAGTTTGTCGATTTTAAAACCTTTCGTCCCATTTCTCTATCAATATAAAGACCTTTCGTGCCATTTAGGTTTCGGGGTTTTTTTGGCGAGCGATAGCGAGCCTGTAAATTTATGAGAAACCGGCCTTTGGCCGGGACAATTTTCTATTGAAAAATTTACATATTTATCTTAAATGGGGATCTAGGGATTTTTTTCTTTTTCTATGTGGATGAGGGAGACAAAAGCTTGATGAAGGTCTAGCGAGAAAACTAACAACTAAATGAATATAAAAAGAATTAGACCCCCAAAATAACCACCGTCCCAAAGTTTAACAGTTGTAGGAACAAGAGGGTTGCGGTGGGGGTGGTAGGGCTAGGAGGGTATTCTTTCTCACTGATGGGCAGGTGAAGCTGTTTAACCTAATTATATCGTGTGTGTGTGTGTCTGTCTGTGTGTGTATGTGTGTGTGTGGGGCGAACAGTAGATATAAGTAATAACATCTTTTAAAAAATCCATGCGGACTAAATGACTGAATCACGTACGAGTGGAACAATTGTGACCTAAGAAGAATGTAGGCAAATCGAGTAGAACAAAATAAAGCTAATGTTAAAAATCGTGTCCTCCCCTCCACCCATCCAACCCATCGTTAACCCCTTCTGTACCGGTGATGTCTTTTTAATTATATTCTAGCTATATTTAAACTATGTTATGCCGTTTAATAAGGAATTGTGGTCGTAAAATAGGTTAAGTGAGATGGTTCGAAGCCTGTTAATTGATGGAGGTTGAACAAAATCGTCTAATAGTAGCCAGCCAATATTAATGATAGCCAGAATAAAATAAATAAAGGGCAAAAATTGCCACCCCGCCCGAACCCACCAACCTATAAAATAACGACAATTACCGGGGGATGATAGTTGTCCGATACGGGGGAACAATAGCCTCTCCGGTTATGGCCACCGCTGCCGCTACCGGTAATAATATATACACACACATATATATATATATATATATATATAATATAACTTTTACTGTAAATATAGCTAACCCCGTAGTCCACCCTCAATACAACTATAGACACTATGATTTCAGAGTGTAATTAATCTATGAATTAACAAAATAATAAAATACACGAATTGATAATAATTATAATAATAATAATAATATATCATAATAATGATAACAATATTAGTAATATAAATTTAATAATTAACTAACTAACTAAATAAATTAAATGATAAAAAAATCATTTAAATCCACGGATATCAATTATTTGTCTTCTACAGAGAGTTTTGGGGTGAGTTAAAGTTAACAAGATATCGTTGATGGTTCTCCATATAGGCAGGACGGAAGAACATGCCTAGGCTGGACCACACTATGTACAAGGTAATTGGAGAAAGAGGGGGAGGAATACAATAACTGCTTTAAACAAGCTCGTCACGACTTGATATGGATAGTTTACGAACCTTCAGGGACCTTCCGGGACTTTCAGGGGGAGGCGATAGCACAGTGGATAGCGTCGTGGAGTGCAGACCAGGAGGACCTTACTTCGAGTCCACGCCAAACGTAATTTTTTTTTTCCGAGGGGATATGATTGTTCCTGCTGTTCTACAAGTAAAAACTAACTATAAGTGTCCTACAATATTTAGCTAAAGTCGTTGGGGAACCGCCAAGGCAGCGTATGGTCCCTGTGATGAGATATGTCCCTTGTTCACTAAGATACAAGCACAACCGATCACATGTATTAGCAAACAGTTATCATGGTTTGAAGAGGCTACACGATAGTTAACAAGACACGACAATCAACAACTCAGCTACAAAGAATAATGCCGGTGTCGCACGAGCGATTCTTCCATAATTTTGTTCGAGCAATTGCAGTCTGGCAGCTTCAAATTTTAAGCAGTATCAATACTAAGCCACCTAACAATCTAACGTAAATCTAGACTCCGATTCCATTGTGAAAGAGTTTCAAAATATCATGAACAAAAATTTGCTGATCGAACATTGCCGGAAAATGTGTTCGAATGACACCGGCTTAAGAATAAACAACACAGAAAACTTGGCGTAACTCCTTCGTGAAGGTATTGAGGGATAAGCATTTACAACGGCACCTCGTAGCTACTTTCTACTTTTCCTATTTTTCTGAAGCGTTTTCGAGGGGTGTTGGAGTGAGAGGAAGCTGTTGGAGTGGTTTTGTTATGTGTGTTATTAGTTTTATACGTCATCAAGGTGTCCCCCGACTGGGTGCGAGCATGTGAAACATGCTAGGACGTACGACAACTTTTTTCACCAGCCAATTGCTGTTACCACTTGTTTTATTGCTTTCCCATGTTCATATGTTCATATTAAAAGTAAAATAGGTGCATGTGGATAAGTATTAATTATATATATATGGTAAATTTAAAATTTTTGTGAGGAATAAATCAGAATACCTCAGCACAGGGGTGTGGTGTACAGTATACTACAGGGGCTTAGCACTTGCCGGGTTAAGGGGAGATGGGCGTATTTATTTGCCCACTAAATGTCTGCCTTGGTTGGGATTGAACCCAGGTCAAGCAGATTCACACATTAGCACGCTCTCCACTCGACCGCCGCAGCTCTAACTTACAAGACATGGGGCCTCCTCCTCCCAGACCAATAAACCAACACAATAACCACCACAGCGACAGCGTAATACCACTACCATTACCGGCCGCCATAATTATGTAAATAGGTTAGTATTGGTCCAGCCTTTGTCTCGGCGCACCTCTATGGTCAACACCTAGAATACAACTGTGGGTTAATTCCCAACCTGAATATTGGCTGCGACGGGCGGGAAAATGGTTAAAATGGTTTGAATTTATTGCTATGGGAATAAGAGGCAATGCTAGGGTGACTCGTATGTGTGTGTGTTTTTTTTTTTTTTTTTTATGAAGGAGAGAAAAGGCAAAGTTGTCTGAAACAAGTGTTCCCCCCCCCCCCCCCCCCCCAGGCCGAAAGAGTAATAGAGAGCCAAAATTAAGGCACGTTAGAGGTAATTTAGATGTGTTGGAAAGAAGTGTGGTGTGCTTGTTAACCCCTTCTGTACCGGCGACTTCATTTTAGTTTTATTCTAGCTATACTTAGACGATTTAGTGCAGATTAAGAAGGATCTGTGGTAGTAATAAGGGTTAAGCGAG
>JBAKBP010023874.1:0-36201 GCA_037953745.1 Lithodes maja
CTCCCCCTCTGTCCCTCCATCTCGCTCTCGTACACCCTCTTAGTCATTCTCTCGCTTTCCATACGTTCCATATGGCCGAACCATCTCAAGTTGTTCCTTTTCACACTTTCCAGCACATCTACCTCCACACCACACCTCCTTCTTACTTCCTCATTAGTCTGTCTATCCCTTCATGTAATTCCGCACGCACCCCTTAAGTAATTCATTTCCACTGCTCTCACTCTTGGTCTGAGTCTCTCAACCAACGTCCATGCTTCGCTTCCGTAAGTCAGTGTCGGGATTACCACACTGTCATGCAAGGACTTCTTCACTTCCATACTGACCACCCCATTTCTTGTTACTGCTTTTAGCGTTCCTACAACCCTCTTCCCCTGTTGTACCCTCTCCCGCACCTCTTCATCCATAGTCCCATCTTTACTCAACACACTGCCCAGATACTTAAAAGAGTTGACGATCTCCATAGCCTGACCGTTCAGCTTCACCTCACACTCTGTGACTTCACCCCTTTCGAAGACCATAACCTTGTTCTTCCCCGTATTTACCTTCAAATTCCGTTTTTCGCACACTGTTCCAAACTCATTTACCAGACCCTGCAACTCCCATTCATTATCACTCATCAGAACTGTATCATCCGCAAACAGCAGTATAGGTAGCTTCCACTCAATTCCCTCCCTTTTCAGCGATACACCAACATCCACTGCTCTTGATAGTATTTCTTTCATAACTCCATCCATATATACAGTAAACAACCACCGGGGACATCACACACCCCTGTTTTCAAACCAACATTCAGGTCAAAGAACTCGCTCTGCTCACTCTCCACACGTACTGCCGCCTTTGCACCCTCATACATGCTCTTCACTGCTTTCAGCAACTTGCCCTCTACTCCGTATATTCTAAGTACTTTCCACAAACCTTCTCTATCCACTCTGTCATAGGCCTTCTCCAAGTCCATAAAGGCAACATACACCTTTTGTTTCTTCTCCAGATACTTCTCCACAACACAATTCAGGGTAAAAATCTGATCTACACATCCTCTTCCCTTCCTAAAGCCTCCCTGCTCGTCGCCTATCCATTTCTCCGTTCTCACTCTCACTCTATCAATCACTACCCTACTGTATACCTTCCCTACTACGCTTAGAAGACATATTCCTCGGTGGTTACCACACACTCCTCTTTCCCCTTTGCCCTTATATAGGGGGACTATTATGCCAGTCTTCCAGTCATCGGGTGCACTCCCCTTCTCCCATGCTAGTTTGCACATTTTCCATACCCATTCTATCACTATCTCACCACCATACCTCAACATTTCCCCACACACTCCATCTGTTCCTGGTGCTTTCCCCAACTTCACTCTTTTCATGGCTTCCCACACTTCTGACCTCCTGATCCTCACCTCCTCCTCCACTACTTCTCTTCTTCTCCCTCCCATACCATATCCAGCTATGTTTGCTGGCTCTTCATTCCTTTCATTTAGCAACTCACTGAAGTACTCCCTCCATCTTTCGACTCTCTCTTGCTTCTCGGCTAGCATTCTCCCATTCTTATCTTTCACACCCTTACTGTTTCCCTTGCTACCTTCCCTAACTTTCTTGACTTCTTTCCAGAACAGTTTCTTACTCTCCCTCCATTTTACACTCGGATTCCTTCCAAATTCCTCATCTACTCTTCTCTTACTTTCCTTCACTACTCTCTTCACCACCCTCTTACTCTCCACGTACCTCGCTCGTTTCTGTCTCTCGGAATCTTCATTCCCTCTACTACCCAACCACTCTCTATATGCTTTCTTCTTTTCTTCCACAGCTATTCTTACCTCTTCTGTCCACCATGCTGTACCTTTCACTCCCCTCCCTCTTCTCCTCACTCCACACACCTCCTCACATGCTGCACATATCTCATCCTTAAACACCTTGCTCATCTCCTCCACTTCCTCCATAACTTCCAGGTCGAACCCACCTAGTCGTCTTTCCACTGCTCTCCTGTACTTAATTTATGATTAGATAAAAAAAAATATTAGATATAGTAACTCATTTATATGGCTTGATATTATACTAAATGTTACTTAAACTATTAATTTTGATGAACTTCTATTGTTATTCTGGATAATGTTACTGCCTTACTAAAACTAAACATAGTCCACCTTCAGTTTAGTTTCCGATGCCAGTGTGAACGAGCTTCAAAATATTACGAGAACAAACTTGCTCATCGAAAATTGCCGGAAAAAGCGTTCTTTTGACACCTTCCTAACTTGACCTCTTCTCTCATTGTCTTTGGTTGCTTCCATTTCATCACATGTTATGGGGGGACGGGCTGGTTTTTCTGGCCACCTTCTCCCTCGTGTATAGCCCCATTGGTTTTTCGAGTTTAAGACGTTTGGCCCATTAGTTTAACGATTTTAATACTTGATGCCCCATATGTATGTCAATATTTAGACCTTTTGTGCCATTTAGGTGTTGATGTCCTTCCTGGCGAGCGATAGCGAGCCTGTAATTTTAAGAGTACCCGGCCTTTGGCCAGGACATTCTTCTACCGAAAAATTTACAAATTTATCTTGCATGGGGGTCTAGGGGGTGTGTTTTACAGCTTGATGGGAGGAAACTAACAAATAACATAAAGATAAAACAATAACCAAATGAATACGCCCCTCTGCCCTTAACTCAGGTGTCCTTCTTTCTTTTCCACACTAACTGCATTTCATAACCTACTTTCCTAGTAATAATATAATGGCTTAAGTTTTCACATCTGTCATTATAATTCTAGTTTGTATTCTATTAATATTATTTGTCCTAATACTTACACTGTATATTCTTCATAAAGCATTTGTCAAACAGATCTATCGTTTTGTTCAACTCACATTTCTTGCTAACAAGGTTATTTGGCTGTACACTGTTAAAACATTTATTCATTACAGGATTTGTGCTTTCCCTCGGGGCTTGCTGGCCGAGTTATTGGACAATGGAGCGTTCATGTTATCCTTCTTCTATTAAATTAATGCTAAAAACAACGAACATTTTAGACGAACTATTTCCAACAGTTATCACCGAACAAAATAATCCTTCTATCTATGCACATAGTTCGTCCTTGTGAGATAAATACATCATTAGGATATCGCTTTTACGAACATTAGTCACCAAATTATGCAGTTAGCAGATATTCATGCATACAGCATAGTCAGAAAGAAATATACAATGTAACTACATGAAACAGCGAACGGATGGATAACACCGAGAACAATAGAGAGCAACACAATACGTGATATAATATATAGCAGTAGTGGAATTATATAGCAGTAGTGGCATATTAATGACGGGTTACTGGGTTTACATTCACCGGTAATTGTTTATTTCTTGGTGCCTGTGAAAAATTCCAGTAAATATTATAGCACAAACGTCACTAAAACAAGGCGAATAGACTTGACTAATATTCAAGTAGCCCATTTGTTTTGCTGTTTATCATTTTATAATATGTTGATTGATAATGGATTATGATATTTACTATTTATGTTGTTACGACCGGGCACTCGGGTACACTAGGGCTCTTACCCAGGACTCGAGTATGGCTCGCTGCCACAACGGAAACACACGATCCCAACCCCAGAGTACTGCCAGCCGAACAAAAAACGCCACTACCCTCCAGAGATCTATCTGCTATAACGGGGTATACAAGAACTCGGTACTAGCGTTTCACAACAGACTAATAACAAGACGGGAGTTATCTAGTCTGGTCAACAATCAAACAAAGAAGAAAGTACTACAACACTAAAGAATAGTGTTGGCCGAAGCCGAAGTAATCCACCCTTGAACTAAGAACTTAAGAAGTCCTCCACCCTCTACTTCGGATCGGCACTATTACGTTACGTTAAACAATAGTCCTCGAGCATCAAGCAAGGAATCTTCTGATAAGTTAGATGCTTCTCGAATACTCATAAGAAGTAAGTATCGGATTTTGAACAGCAATTTAATGAATAACTCACTGGTAATTAAAGGCTTTAAATTGACATAAGAAGAATTATAAGAATAAGCAATAGGATATGGCAAACATTAAGAAGAAGTACTCCGACAATGCACTGGCAATAGCCTACTAAGATTGTGCTCGTGGGCCACTAATCTCTGAAGTAGCTAAGCGTGCCACACATGAAATCAATAGTGCATAAACAATAATATACATAAGGAGAAGCTTCAATACTATGCTGTATCTGCTGGTCGAGCAAAGTCTAGCTGGGATACATAAGGTTAAAAGACAATGGCTGAGCAAGCGGCTCGTAGCCTAGCGAGGTCCTTAAGACTGTGCGGCCAAATTACGTTAATTGACGGGATGCTCTCTTGAGAGATCCAGATCACTAGTACCTGGTTCTCTCCTGGCGATCCTCTCAAAGTCAAGCAAATGAGATAGCACAGTGTTGGGTGGCAGAGGCAAAAGCCCTCACTCGCAACACAGTGCTAAACTCCCACGGTACACAGTCAGAAAGACCACCTAGGCGTTCCACGTCTCCGTTGCAATTGTACTGGTTCAACCGCAACCTAGTACTCATAGGAAATCACAACTCAGAAACCCTATCCCAGTCTAGCATTGCCTAAACCAGCAGAAAACCGGAACATGAATAATCGCACACAGGGAATTGCATATACGAGTGCAACAAACATCAATCAATCCTATTCTAGTTAACCCTTCCAAAAATAGGCTATCTAACAGGCACTTATCTCGTGAGAACTCAAGCGATAATACTTTGGCTGACTAAATCTGCACCAAAGGGGTCATTGGTTAAAAAGGGACGAGAAGAGAAGAAGATAGGCTGTTCAGAGAGTAGAGAAAGTTCACATCAGTCGGAAGAATATGGATAGTTGCAAGGGATATGAGAAGTCGCTCTGCCTGATGAGTTCTGAGGACAATGCGGCTAGACTTCCCTTTTTATACTCGGCCCTCTAGTGAGCATATCGCCAACTACTAAGGACCGCCCACTAGCAATCATTACGTAATATTCTCTCTCAATCTGGGATCGACAAAGGATTTCCCACGCGCTGAAGAGGGAGGAGGAAGGAGGGGAGTTAGGCCTACCTGCCGCATGGCGCACTCACTGGGCCCCCCGTTACGCACTCTCTCTCCTCTCATCATTACCAATAAGTCCCACACACAACACTTATAACTAATGATATAAAATAGAACTCGTTGACTCAGATGAAAACAAAATACATATTTATAATACTTATAGTACAACGGCTCACATAAACTAAGTTAGGAAACTCTACACAGACTACAGCCAAAGTTCCTGCCCTGACGATCCTAGCGAGAGTGGGGTCTGACTGGGCGTTCTGTACAGCATGCTCATACTCGACATGCGTCACACCTCCCCCAAGATTTTACTTGCTCAACCCTGAGCTAAAATCTGATATACAGAACCCCATCAAACCCCTCACACCCAGCGACCGCATGGCACTAAAACAACGCTGAGTTTATCACTAAAACACATCTTATAAAAAAAAATTCACATTTCATAACTCCTCCCAACAATAGTAAAAGACATAATATCATGCTCCCAGAGCGAGCTTACAGCAGCTCAGCCGTTTGATAGTTCGTGGACTACTCAAACTCTATAGGCTATGACAAACTTATACAATTATCTATATTAAAAGAAAGAGTTTTTTTTTATGATTTTTATATTTTAATATGTTTTTTCCGGCTGCACTATAAGGGCAGCCTATTTTTTCTTCTATACCAAACGCTCAACTCCTGCTTTACGACCCAATACGCTGGGCTACAACCGCGAGCCAACAAGCACCAAGCGCAAAACACCACTCAAACTAAAGCAGGAGGCTACCCGTGTGTCAATCTACCCAGGATCATATACCCTTGAACGACCATCTGCAACCACGTTGTCACAACCGGCAATATGGCGTATGTCCAGGTTATATACCAATAACCTTAGTGACCACCTGGTCAGCCTCATATTCCGATTGTGAAACTGGTCCAAGATCTTGAGAGGGTGATGATCTGGGTAAACTACAACGACCGGACCATAGGCTGGAACATAGACCTCGAAATGCCCCAGCGCATCATCGTCCTTTTCACTTTCATTCATCAGGTTCTGAAACGTTGCTAGTGCATTCTTAAGTCCGTCAGGCATAACATTGCACTGGTAGGTACTCCCGTCCACAACAAAACCACATACCTCTTTAGCATGCTCGGACAAAGTTACAAGCAACGACCACTCACGACATTCCTTATCCCTCAGACCCTTCGTCCACACGTAATCCAGCTCTGCTTGCACCATAGGCTGTCGAGCAGGATTTATACGGTAGGGAATTAAACTGAGCCTTGCACTATCTCCAGCCTGCATGTCGGATTCTACCCCGTACATCAGGCCTGGAGAAGCAACAAACATGCGAAAGTACTGCCATAGCCTAGTAAATAACTGCCTTGCACTGTCTCCACGAACAACATGCCTAGTGCCCTCCCACAACCCAGCCGAGACCGCAGCTTCTAACCTGTAGTCTCCCTCCTTCTCCACCTTCGTCCCTAGAACAGCCAGGTCATGAGAGGGACAATCAGTACCACCTGTGCAGTCACTCCCATAGTTCATTATTGCTAAGGTTTCCCCGCCGATACCGTACATGCGCACCCCCGCATTCCTTGTGACGACATCTGCCTGCGCAGCATCACCGCTTTCAGCGACATGGCCAGATACAGTCGGTCTATGGTAGGGCTGTTGCATTAGACTAGAGCAGCATTGGGAGGCTATGCGACGACCGGGCACTGCGATACCACAGCCGACCTTACCAATCTGCTCAATGTCCTCCTTTTGACCACCACCCTTGGCAGCCATGGGTCGACCCTGACCTGGCAACCATGCCAAAGCCTCGTCGCCCACCTTAAACCACCGAAACAACGAGGCTAACGGTCTTTCAACAGTCACGTGACCTGCCCGTGGAACATCTTGCACCGCCCGAGTTGTGAGACTCAGGGGCTCGGCACAACCAGTGGGGTATGAACCGAGCTGGTGCTGGAGTGCTGCACACTGCTGCTCAGGCGGGTGCTCTAGCGCTTCCACAGCCACCAGACTCGTGTCCCCCGCCCACGGCTCCGCCGAGACATAACAATCCCTTCTCTTCTCCACCTGTGCCCTACTACCCCCCTCTCCTTCTCCACCTTGGCCGCGGCAGACCAACGCAGGGACAGCAGGATGCTCAGGTGGTTGCCTCACAAACTCCTCCAACAGGTTCACATGACATGCTTCCCCGTCCTCGTGTTTGATCTCGACAGCACCATTACCACACTTCTGAACTTCCGGATCCTCCAACTGCAGTTTACAAATATCTGAGGGAACCAACCTGTCTAGATGCTTCTGAAGCAACCCAAGTCCTTCCCCAATATCAAACTGAGCAACCCTTTTTTCTCTCCGTGTGCAACGTTGCTGCCCCGGAGCCTCTTCCGGCCCTACCTCCTCACTAGCTGTGACAGGTCCTGGGGCCTCTCCAGACTCTAACATAGGTGCCAATACTGAATCACCCAGGAGAGCCGCCGAGTCAAAACTCTTAAAACCAACTCCAGCTTTAGCCTCCTCCTGTTGATCGTTCCTCTGCTGGTCTGAAGACGGAGGACTAGGCTGTGACACTTTAGCTGCCCGAGCTCGGGTGACAGCACACGCCATGGGTTCTGCCTGGCACCGCTCGACACACTCTTGCTCTTCCCTACTCACGTCGGCCGTCCTCTCGGCAACGACTAAGGGTAGAACCTCAGAAGCGGGCATTGCAAAGTCGTTGCCGAGAAGAAGGTCGACGCCCTCCACTGGCAGTTTCTCCACAATCCCGACATCCAATTCACGTGTCACACCATCCACCTCCAACTCCAACCGCACCAGCGGGTATGACCGAGTTGCATTAATACCCTGCACCACTACCACCCGAGCCGCATTTATAGGGTAGCCAGTCAAGTTATTCATCAGAGTCTGGGAAGCACCTGTATCACGCAAGACCTCTACTCCATGCTTGCGCCCCGCCCACATCACGCAACCCCGTCCTCTATGGTCGCAAAAAACATCCTGAGCAGGGTTCGAGCCTCCCAGGTGCTTCTGCATTGGCTGTGCCTCAGCCTCTGACGAACTGCCCCGGGCAAACTCAGAAAACTTCGGAGACACACCAATGTTGCAGGCCAAAGACACAGCTGCTGTAGGTGGTTTGCTAGGACAGACTCTTGCAAAGTGCCCCTTTTCATGACAATGATAACACTCCAACTCCCCTCTGGGCTTCCCTTGGTACTGGGAAGGGCCCGGCCCCTTCTTAAATGGGACGGTGCTAGTCTTGTGGTCAGTCTTGGTATCATGGCTCTTGTACTTGTTTGCATAAGGTATATCACTAACTCGGGGGGGTGGGGCATCACGCCCCTTGTTACCTGCCTCACTACGCTGGGCAGACCCGCACCCACGAATTAGTGATAGCCGGAGGTCAGCCATCTCAGCTGCCTCCTGTAAAGTTTTAGGGTTCTTTTCTTTAATAGTTAAAGTCATATCTGCACCAGTACACTTATAAAACTGCTCGAGCAGAAACAGCTCAGTCAACTGTTCGGCCGTCTCAGCTTTCTCAGAACGTGTCCAGTTTGTAAGTGCATCTTTTAAGTCCCGGGCATGTTCAAGAAAGGTCGCCTCCCTAGTCTTCGTAACACCCCGAAACTTCAATCGATATGTTTCTGGTTGCAACTCGTATGCCCGTAGGACAGCTCTCTTCAATACTGGGTAGTCAATGCAAGACTCTAAAGGTAGTGCATCATAAGCCTTCAGACCCTTACCCGTAAGTCTTGAGGAGACCAGAGCTGCCCACTTCTCTTCAGGCCAATTATGCTCCCTACACTTCTTCTCAAAACGATTAAAAAATTCTGTGACTTCAGTTTCACTAAATGCCGGCACCAACTTGACTAAGTGATACAAGGACTGTTCTCTTACTTGGCCCTCACGGCCCATCCGAGTCCCTGTCGACTCTGCACGAGTCTTATCTAAATCTATTTGAGCACAATATTTCTCTGAGTCGTATCTAAGCTCAGCCTCGTGTCTCCTGGTCTCATCCTCGTGCCTCCTGGTCTCATCCTCGTGCCTCCTAATCTCAGCCTCAATCTCCTTCTCATGCCTCCTAGACTCAATCTCATGCTTCTTCGTCTCAATCTTAGCCATCTCAAGTTTAAATATCATATCTGGAGACAGGCAGGAAGAGGGAGCTGCCACTACTGAAGGAGGGGGGGCAAGAACTGGGGAACCACCATACGCACCGCCCGAGGGCACTCCAATCTTCCAATTCTCATCCCTCTGTGGGAGAGTGCTAACCTCCGGCAACTGAGTGGACGGCACTGTGGGAGTCGAGTGAGAGGGGATCTGGGGAGGAACCCCCCCAAACGCCCTCTCCTCCGAAACCCCAAGTCGCCCACGCAACACCCAGGAAATCAGCTCCCCCTTGGACATCCCTACTACATTGGATCTGCCCAAAACCTTGGCTATCAGGTGCAAGCCATAAACATTCACCCCAGTCAGCCTCTCCTCCGTCACGTGGTACCGCTTACTCACAAAAAGTCTAGCATCCTCCTCACTAGTTACTAACGGCACCTCCTCAAATGGCATCTCTCGCTCCTCGTCAGTACTAGGGCACGACATACTGAAGTTCACAAAAAATTCTCGAGACAAAAGTGTTAAACTCCCTTATGTAAGCACTAATTACTAAATTAACTGGAGTCTCTTAAATGCTCTCCTAATTGCCTTACAAAAAAAAAATATTCTTCAATATGTACGCTAAAGTACGAACAAACAAATGTTGTACAACTCTGCAGAAAATTATACTGTTCACAAAATCCTAAGCAAGGTCGCCATTTGTTACGACCGGGCACTCGGGTACACTAGGGCTCTTACACAGGACTCGAGTATGGCTCGCTGCCACAACGGAAACACACGATCCCAACCCCAGAGTACTGCCAGCCGAACAAAAAACGCCACTACCCTCCAGAGATCTATCTGCTATAACGGGGTATACAAGAACTCGGTACTAGCGTTTCACACAACAGACTAATAACAAGACGGGAGTTATCTAGTCTGGTCAACAATCAAACAAAGAAGAAAGTACTACAACACTAAAGAATAGTGTTGGCCGAAGCCGAAGTAATCCACCCTTGAACTAAGAACTTAAGAAGTCCTCCACCCTCTACTTCGGATCGGCACTATTACGTTACGTTAAACAATAGTCCTCGAGCATCAAGCAAGGAATCTTCTGATAAGTTAGATGCTTCTCGAATACTCATAAGAAGTAAGTATCGGATTTTGAACAGCAATTTAATGAATAACTCACTGGTAATTAAAGGCTTTAAATTGACATAAGAAGAATTATAAGAATAAGCAATAGGATATGGCAAACATTAAGAAGAAGTACTCCGACAATGCACTGGCAATAGCCTACTAAGATTGTGCTCGTGGGCCACTAATCTCTGAAGTAGCTAAGCGTGCCACACATGAAATCAATAGTGCATAAACAATAATATACATAAGGAGAAGCTTCAATACTATGCTGTATCTGCTGGTCGAGCAAAGTCTAGCTGGGATACATAAGGTTAAAAGACAATGGCTGAGCAAGCGGCTCGTAGCCTAGCGAGGTCCTTAAGACTGTGCGGCCAAATTACGTTAATTGACGGGATGCTCTCTTGAGAGATCCAGATCACTAGTACCTGGTTCTCTCCTGGCGATCCTCTCAAAGTCAAGCAAATGAGATAGCACAGTGTTGGGTGGCAGAGGCAAAAGCCCTCACTCGCAACACAGTGCTAAACTCCCACGGTACACAGTCAGAAAGACCACCTAGGCGTTCCACGTCTCCGTTGCAATTGTACTGGTTCAACCGCAACCTAGTACTCATAGGAAATCACAACTCAGAAACCCTATCCCAGTCTAGCATTGCCTAAACCAGCAGAAAACCGGAACATGAATAATCGCACACAGGGAAATGCATATACGAGTGCAACAAACATCAATCAATCCTATTCTAGTTAACCCTTCCAAAAATAGGCTATCTAACAGGCACTTATCTCGTGAGAACTCAAGCGATAATACTTTGGCTGACTAAATCTGCACCAAAGGGGTCATTGGTTAAAAAGGGACGAGAAGAGAAGAAGATAGGCTGTTCAGAGAGTAGAGAAAGTTCACATCAGTCGGAAGAATATGGATAGTTGCAAGGGATATGAGAAGTCGCTCTGCCTGATGAGTTCTGAGGACAATGCGGCTAGACTTCCCTTTTTATACTCGGCCCTCTAGTGAGCATATCGCCAACTACTAAGGACCGCCCACTAGCAATCATTACGTAATATTCTCTCTCAATCTGGGATCGACAAAGGATTTCCCACGCGCTGAAGAGGGAGGAGGAAGGAGGGGAGTTAGGCCTACCTGCCGCATGGCGCACTCACTGGGCCCCCCGTTACGCACTCTCTCTCCTCTCATCATTACCAATAAGTCCCACACACAACACTTATAACTAATGATATAAAATAGAACTCGTTGACTCAGATGAAAACAAAATACATATTTATAATACTTATAGTACAACGGCTCACATAAACTAAGTTAGGAAACTCTACACAGACTACAGCCAAAGTTCCTGCCCTGACGATCCTAGCGAGAGTGGGGTCTGACTGGGCGTTCTGTACAGCATGCTCATACTCGACATGCGTCACAATGTTGATCCCTCTCTTCTCTCTTGCCTATGTATTTGATGATCGCGGTTTCGAGTCTCCATCACTACATGTAAATTATTGTGTTGTGTTTATGTTTTAATGCCAAGGTTTGTCAAATTTAAGATGGATTGTCCAAATTATACTTGATTACGGTAAGTTAAGCCAATAATATCAATATCTATAATTCCTCCCACACACCCGCGCTATAGTAATTAACCTGTGTCTTTCATCAATAATAAATGCACTGAACTATCCAACTCTAGCTCTTCCCAAGCTTTCTGGCATCTAGCCAAAAACCTCTCCAACAATTTCTCTTCCTCGTCTTTCCCTCCCCTTTCCCACTCTGATGGCTCAACCATCACTTCTTCCTCTGACAAAGCTAAACTCTTCGCTCAAACTTTTGCTAGAAACTCCACCTTGGATGATTCCGGTGTTATTCCTCCCTCTCCGCCCTCCTCTCTCTTACTTATGCCTAATATCCTAATCTCTTCTAAAGATGTACTTTCTACCCTCTCTGGGCTTAACACTAATAAGGCGTACGGTCCAGACGGTGTTCCTCCTGTTGTTCTCAAAAACTGTGCTTCCATGCTGACTCCCTGCCTAGGCAAACTCTTTCGTCTCTGTCTATCCTCTAACGTCTTCCCTTCATGCTGGAAGTTTGCTCACATTCAACCTGTCCCAAAGAAAGGTGACCGCTCTCAACCCTCCAACTATCGTCCAATTGCTCTTATCTCTTGTCTTTCTAAAGTTTTTGAAACTATTCTTGCTTCCAAATTTCTTAAGCATTTCTCTTATCATAATCTGCTCTCAGATCACCAGTATGGCTTCCTTAAGGGTCGCTCTACTGGTGATCTTCTTTCATATCTTACTAACAAGGGTCGCTCTACTGGTGATCTTCTTTCATATCTTACTAACTCTTGGTCATCCTCCTTTCGGGACTTCGGTGAGACTTTTTCTATTGCACTAGACATATCGAAAGCCTTCGATAGAGTCTGGCATAAATCTTTAATTTCTAAACTACCCTCCTTCGGTTTCTATCCCTCCATCTGTGCCTTTGTCTCTAATTTCCTTTCCGGCCGTTCCATACCCGCGGTTGTGGACGGCCATTGTTCACTTCCTCATCCTATAAACTCCGGTGTTCCTCAGGGCTCTGTCCTATCTCCTATTCTCTTTCTAATTTTTATAAATGATCTCCTTAACTGTACCTTAATTCCCATCCATTCATACGCAGACGACTCAACCTTGCACTACTCCATTAGTTTTTCAGAACGCCCCAGCCAGCAATCCCTCAACGACAAACGTAATGAAGCCATAGAACTCTTAAATTCTGATCTAAATACTATTTCCAATTGGGGCAGAGAAAACCTTGTTAACTTTAATGCTTCCAAAACCCAATTTCTCCATCTATCTACCCGTCAGGATCTCCCAGCGGACTATCCCTTATTCTTCAACAATACAAAAATCAACCCTTCATCTTCTCTCAATATTCTTGGTGTCTCTTTTTCTTCTGCTCTCATTTGGAAGGACCATATTACCAGTCTTGCTAAGGCAGCCTCCCAGAAGCTGGGTGTGCTCAACCGCCTTAGGGGGTTCTTTTCCCCTGCACAGCTTCTTGCTCTGTACAGGGGCATAGTGCGCCCTTGTATTGAGTATTGTTCACATGTGTGGGGAGGTTCCTCTCACACTGCTCTCCTAGACAAAGTTGAAAGGAAGGCCTTTCGTATCATTAACTCCCGTCCACTCACCAACTCTCTGCAATCTCTCTCTCTCCGCCGCAATGTTGCATCTCTCTCGCTATTCTATCGCTACTATAATAATCAGTGTTCCTCAGAGCTATCCCAGTGAATACCACCTCCTTTACGTAGGGCATGTGGTACCCATCTTGCAACTCAATCCCACCCCTACTCTGTGCAACTCTCCAACCCAAGAGTGAAACGTTACTCTCAAACTTTCTTCTACTCAACAGCTGAGCTCTGGAACTCTCTCCCAGAATCAGTCTTTCCCTCTTCTACTTAAATTGCTTCAAACTCCGTGTGTCCAGGCATTTTGGCTCGAACGTCCCTTGATTTTGGCCCTGTCACTCTTTCAACTATGGGGGAGGCACTCGCTATAGGCAGTTATGCCTTTTTGCCTCCCTCAATCACATAGAAAAAAAAAAAAAAAAAAAAAAATATATATATATATATATATATATATATATATATATATATATATATATAAACAATATATAAATACATAAATACATCTATCTATCTATCTATATGCTCAGGCCCAATCCCCATAATTTTTGGGGGTAGCCGACTCAAGACAGAGCAAGAACAGGGAAAACACAAAAACAACATAAAACAAAAAATAAACACAGATAAAAAACACAAACTCACACACATATAATACATAATGAAAACTATTCTCTAATTCATTAATATATTTGTTCTGAGAAAAGCTCCATCACATTATAACTTTATTGAGCACTACCACCGAATCTACACGGAATAATGATGTACCTGCTATTATCTATTACACTGCCAGCCTTCGCTGTAAGGTGATATATAACATGATATTATATGCCGCCCCGTAATTTGTCATCGGAGGTCGTGTCAACATCGGACAAGGCTGAAAGTCATATATAAATTACTGTATATACTGTATAACATTATGTTTGGTGTGTCAATATACCTACAATTAATAATAATGATGTGCCTACACTCACTTGACTTACTTTTTGTTTTAAACCATTACTATACTACTAAGATCAACCCCTTTAACATGATTACGCCTAATTACCTTTTACTCTGGCTAAATGTTGACGAATTCATGCAGCTTAAGAAGGACCTATGCTGTTCAGATGGGTTTATTAAGATCATATTTAGCCATTAGAGTCCTATAGGTAGATTATAAGCTAAAGAGAATCGTCTTATGGTGACCAGAATAAGATGAAAAGTACGTCATCATGCTGAAGGGGTTACGGCAAGAGCGGGGAGGATTGTTGAAAAGGCTGACAACGTTATAGTAGAAGTGAACCAGGTGTGAGTCCAAGAGAGAAGTAGAAAGTAGACAAATGTAGAAGTAGAATGAAAAAGTAGGATAAAGTAAATGAAGTATATGGAAGATGTGAATAAGGCGCTAACGGATAAGATATGTGTAGCATGTAAGGAGATATGTGGGTTTAGGAGATGGTGGAGTGCAGTGGATAATAATATAACCTAGATATTACAGTATAAATTATATACTTCATTAATAAGTATAGGTATCGTTAGGTGACCTCTCTGCTTATAATTATGATAAAATATAATTATTCCAGCATATATTTTTATAGAGGCTTATAACGTAACGTAGCTTTGGGAAATCATATACATTTCATTAATTAATACAGTTATGACGGAACCTTTATCTGCTATTTTGAATTATAAGACATCAGTAGTTACCACGTATAATACATCTAGCGTTCCAATGTACTGTACTTTGTTACTTTTGTTCCACCTGAAAATAACGACAATAATAACATTATCAAATATTAATACCAACAACAATAATCGCATGCAACACGCCAAGGCTTTCTCATATATAGTTATTAATTCATTCAACCATCCTCACACATACATAATGGAATTAAGTAGGCCCTTACACATATATTACTACTATTACTACTACTAGTAATAATAATAATAATATTATTAATAATACTAGTAATAATAATACTAATAAAGATAATAATGTTAATACGATAACAATATATATAAATAATAATAATAATAAAGCAGAAATGCCGCTTTACCCAAAATTAAAACGGCATACCCAACTCTGCGATGGGTTACCATCATTACTACTATTACCCCTATTATAACTACTATTATCACCATCATCACTACAACTTTCACCATCACTACAACTGTCACTATCATCACTAATGCAATCACCATCACAGTGGCGTAGCCAGGGTTTTCTCAGCAGGGGGGCACCTGGGGGGGGGCACCTGATACTCAGGGCCAGGTAGAGACTTCGTTGGGCCCTGGTGCTGTGGGCCCCTATACATTAATAGGCGAGCGAAGCGAGCCAATCCAGCCAATCCAGGGGGGTTCGGGTGGGGCGCTGTGATCCCCCCCCCCCCCCGTTTTTTGTATATAAATCTCACTACTTAATAGATTCAATCTGAAGCCATATTTCTTCTGTAAATAGCACATTATCAAACTAATGATTCTAAGGAATTCCTCTTTAATTTTATCTTTAGCTTTGTCTATATGGTTAATCATTAGCCTATATTGTATTAAACTCAACTAACACTAACTCAATTTACATAATCAATTTGGTATATAAATTCTGTACACACTCAATCCTCTCAGAGCTTTATTACACAGTTGTACTCTATATTTGTGGACACAAATTTTGGAAATTAGAAGCTAATTCGCATAATTTAAACTGAACCAAAGAATCTTGTGAGACATAATCAGAGGAATATCCTTTACATACAAACATTACTACTGCATAATCTAAGGGAGAGTTGAAGGGAGAGCTTTATTGATTCACTTAAGTTATGAAAATATTAATGTACAGTACTTGCAGGATTAGGCTATATATTGTATTGATATGGTGTACTGTATAATCTCTATAATTAAGGTTAAGTGACATCATTGTGTTTATACAATGCCTGTATTATTTTAGAGTTGAATAGATAATAAGACAGCATGATAATTGTACAAGAAATGTCGCAAACCAGAAACATTTCTTGCCTAAAGTGTCTTCCCTCGTCCCTCTCTTCACCACGAAGCAATCAGCTGCTCGAGCGATTATAGAAAAAACAAAAAAAAGTTTCCTAGCATTCATTCGAGAAATAATGTTCTGTTGTAGTAATATGTTGTTTCCTTTCTGCCTTAAATCAACTGAAAATTTTTAAACTTTATATATTAAGAATAAGAAATTGTTCAGATATAACATTACTATTCAATTTTCCAATCTAGGATGGATGAAAAATCAAAGCTCCAACAGGTATGAAAACGAAAGAAAACGAGCCTCCAACTGATGATTAAGGAGGTAACTATCATAATTGTATACTCCTTTAAAAATCTTCACTGTTATTGCTGTTAGTTAAGTGATAATTTTAAATGGAAATACTAATGATCTTTAATAAATTGAATTGTTGTTTTAGGTGGTGGTGCCTTCTATCCAGGAGTGCCTAACTTCCTATTGAATACAAATTAACAATAACAAATTAGGTATACATGTAGGGCTGTGGTGTCTGGTGGGGGGGGGGGGGCACAGGTTTCTCATGGGGGGGGGGGGGGGGGGTGGCACGTGACCCCCGCATGCCCCCCCTTGGCTACGCCACTGCACCATCACCATTACTATCCCCGCCGTCACTAATATCATCACTACTGTCACCATTATCACTACTACTATACCCACCATCACTACTACTATAGGTAGCGCCAACGAACTTGACAATAAACTTGATCACTGACCTCACTGTAACTCAAAAGGGCCTAGAGCAAACTGGCTGTAAATATCCACACCTATTTCCTGGTGAACTTTTCCCAAATGAATGAAACGTCAGCCTGATTGCTTTAATCTAATTCGAGTTATAAGAAGTTAAGGGGTCAAGATTATTATCAAGTTCGCTGGCGTTACCTATATAACTACCACCATCACCACTACTACTATTGTCTATTCGCTGTAAGTAGGCGAGAAATCATGAACCCTAACCTCTGTAACTCAAACACGACTAAAATAATCGAGCTAATATTTCTACCATTTGGGAAGAGTCAGTCAAGGAATAGATGTGGAAATATACAGCCAATTTGCTCAAGCCCTTTTTGAGATACAGAGGACAAAGGTCATGATTTCTCGCCTACTTACAGTTAATAGACTATAGTTCGGTCATCATCATCACTACTACTGTCACCATCGCTACTACCATTACCATCACTACTATCATCATTATCACTAAAAATATCACCACCATCATTGCTATCACCATCTTGTTACTACTATCTCTGCTACTGTCATCATCAGTACTATCATTATCATCACTACTATCATTATCATCACTACTATTATCACCATCATCACAAATAATATCACCAAGAATACTGGAGGATTCACCCCCAAAACAACTCGCCCACAATGAGGGGCGACAAACGTCGCTTTGACCAACCAAATTTGCCTGCAAAATTTGGTAACGATACCCGTTCAGTACCAGTTCTGCCCTTTAATAGACAATTTATTCAGCTTAATTAGCAGGCTTTCAACTATCCTAATTAACTCTTTTTCTACCAAAGATCCTTCTTAAGCTCCACAAAATCGTCTAATTATAGCTTGAATATGATAACAAAAGACGTCGCCAGTACAGAAAGGGGTAAACATTCTAGGAAAGTTTCGGAAAAATTATTAACACTCTTCTTTTGATCTTTGACCTTAAATATTAGAATATTGATATGAAATTGATATATATGTTATTAATCTATTATTATGTTTTTTTCCACCAACCAACGTCACCTCTAAACTCAATAATTAATGAAATCAATAAATACATGTGGCACTCCAAGGACTCGAACCTAGGATACTCACATCGAAATTCTGCGTACTTATGCATTACAGCCTAATGCATTACAGCCTAATGAATTACGCTATACAGGTATTATATAAAATTATGTAAGTAAGCTTATCAAATATTTAGTATTTTTTTATGATGAAGGTTGACTTTTGACTTTGGCCTGTGACCTTGACCTTTATGTAGAGTTTTATTTTTTGCTTGCATTGATGAAACCTAAGAAAATCAAATAAGCTTGCCAAACTTCATTGAAGATCATCAACTAGTTCCAGAGGTATTAAAAGAATAGCTGACCTTGACCTTCATGATGTCTAAAAATTGAACATTTTAATTGTATTTAACACACAAAAAGCGGGTGGTAGAGTATTTTACACTGTGCCGCCCAGTGGGGGGTTTTTACCCTAAATAGGGTTGTTTCCGTGCTCATTTTCATTCATAAACAATACCCAGAGCGTAAAACAAGTATCTATCCCTGAAGGGCGTAAACAGAGCTTTCCAGTGACACCCGAACCATCCTTGTACGACCACTGGTTATCTTGCAACGATCGTGCAACACGAGTGCAAAAAACCTAAAATAAGGTTATTTCAGTACATAATTCCCTGTGTAGCGAGTGAGAGAGGGGGGAGGAAGGTGGAATACAGTTCAGTACGTCCACGGTGGTCGTGGGGAGCGGTCATAAGGTTACTACGCTCGTCCCACCGCTCAGCTCTCTCTCTCAGCAACATTACGTGCTGAAAATGGCACTCGACAGCTGTCGTGCACCGCCACATAGTCCAAATTTATTTAACTCGACAGATGTCGTGCGCCGTTGGTTAAGGGTTAAAGCACAACTGTCTCAACGAATTTTGTGAAGTTTACATGACTAGACAAAAATGATCATATTGACCTTATATTTGACCTTGACCTATGACCTTGACCTATCAAATGAAATTATGTTTATTCGTGTATGACCATGGCCTAGGCATTCTGAATATGCATGATATGCCTAATGAGAATCTTACATTAAATTGGAAATACTAGTAAACAATCTTATTTTTACCTTTAACCTTGACCTTTGACCTTAGACATTCTTATCAAGGATTTAGTTAGCTTAACACCAATTTTCGTGTTAACTAACATTATGAATATGGTGTAATTCATATACAAACTTATAGATTAAAAATAGTTTTGTTTGTTTTTGTTTTCTTTTCTATGTGATTGAGGGAGGCAAAAGGCATAACTGCCTATAGCGAGTGCCTCCACCATAGTTGCAAGAGTGACAGGGCCAAAATCAAGGGACGTTCGAGCCAAAATGCCTGGACACACAGAGTTTGAAGCAATTTAAGTCATAGGAAGAGGGAAAGACTGATTCTGGGAGAGAGTTCCAGAGCTCAGCTGTTGAGTAGAAGAAAGTTTGAGAGTGACATTTCACTCATGGGTTGGAGAGTTGCACAGAGTAGGGGTGGGACTGAGTTGCAAGACGGGTACCACGTGCCCTACTTAAAGGAGGTGGTATGCACTAGGATATCTCTGAGGAACACTGATTATTATAGTAGCGATAGAATAGCGAGAGAGATGCAACATTGCGGCGGAGAGAGAGAGTTGGTGAGTGGACGGGAGTTAATGATACGAAAGGCCTTCCTTTCAACTTTGTCTAGGAGAGCGGTGTGAGAGGAACCTCCCCACACATGTGAACAATACTCAATACAAGGGCGCACTATGCCCCTGTACAGAGCAAGAAGCTGTGCAGGGAAAAAGAACCCCCTAAGGCCGTTGAGCACACCCAGCTTCTGGAAGGCTGCCTTAGCAAGACTGGTAATATGGTCCTTCCAAATGAGAGCAGAATAAAAAGAGACACCAAGAATATTGAGAGAAGATGAAGAGTTGATTTTTGTATTGTTGAAGAATAAGGGATAGTCCGCTGGGAGACCCTGACGGGTAGATAGATGGAGAAATTGGGTTTTGGAAGCATTAAAGTTAACAAGGTTGTCTCTGCCCCAATTGGAAATAGTATTTAGATCAGAATTTAAGAGTTCTATGGCTTCATTACGTTTGTCGTTGAGGGATTGCTGGCTGGGGCGTTCTGAAAAACTAATGGAGTAGTGTAAGGTTGAGTCGTCTGTGTATGACTGGATGGGAATTAAGGTACAGTTAAGATCATTTATAAAAATTAGAAAGAGAATAGGAGATAGGACAGAGCCCTGATGAACACCGGAGTTTATATGGTGAGGAAGTGAACAATGGCCATCCACAACCGCGGCTATGGAACGGCCGGAATGGAAATTAGAGACAAAGGCACAGATGGAGGGATAGAAACCGAAGGAGGGTAGTTTAGAAATTAAAGATTTATGCCAGACTCTATCGAAGGATCTTATACTGTGACCTTCACCTTTGACCTTTGTCTAAAATAAATTACATATATTTGGATGGTCGTCACATAGGCCAACTGAATTTGCCATGTACAATTTGGTGACAATACATTAAATAGTCTAGGAGTTTAGGGAAAATGACAAACACTTGTTTTGACCTTGACCTTTGACTTAGCTTTTACAATATTTGTGTGAAGTTTGCTATATGTTATTTAAGTAATAAACACCTAACACAGCCAGTTTTCCAAAATTTGAGTAATTTGTTTTGATTAATAATAAAAGTTGAACTTTGACCTTGACCTATATGTAAGAGTACTTTTGTGTTTGCATTGACATTGCACATGAAAATCAAATAAGCATGCCTAATTTCATTAAATACCCATCAGTTAGTTTCATATATATTAATAGAATAGTTGACCTTTATCTTGACATTTATATGTCTCAAAATGTATAATTTTTCTTTCCATTTAAAGTGCAACTATCTCACCAAATGTTATGAAATTTGCATGAAAAGTAAAGAAAATAGCATATTGACAATTTATTTGACCTTGACCTGTGAACTTGACCATTCATATGAAATTGTATAGTTTCTTGTATGACTTTGGCCTAGGTATTTCGAATATACATGGTAAACCTAGTGATAATCTAACAGTTAGTATAACAAATACTAGTAAAACACTTATTTTGACCTTTGACCTTACCCTTTAAAGTATTTATCTAAAATTTGGGCAATATGATATAAAGGTTACCAGTAACTTGCATAGTGAAAATGAAAACATTTGAGTAAAAACTAAAAATAAATAGTAAAAGTTGATCTTTGACCTTGACGTTTATGTAAGACTACATGTTTTGTTCATTGACATTAACCAGGAAAATTAAATAAACTTGTCTAATTTCATTAAAACCCATCAGTTAGTTTCATATATATTGATAGAATAGTTGACCTTGACCTTTGACCATTTTCTTGACCTTTATGATGTCTCAAACATTTATTATTTTCATTTTCATTTAAAGTGCAACTATCTCACCATATTTTGTGAAGTTTACATGAAAAGTAAACAAAAATAGCATATTGACATTTTATTTGACCTTGATCTGTGACCTTGACCTCTCATACGGAATGGTATAGTTTCTTGTATGACTTTGGCCTAGGTATTCCAAATATGCATGGTAAGCCTAGTGAGATTTTAACAATTAGTATAAGATATACTAGTAAAAATCTTATTTTGACCTTTGACCTTGACCTTACCCTTTAGAATATTTGTCTGAAATTTGGGTAATACGATACCAAGGTTACCAGTAACTTGCATAGTGAAAATGAAAACATTTGAATAAAAACTAAAAATAAATAGTAAAAGTTGACCTTTGACCTTGACCTGTGACCTTGACCTTTATGTAAGAGTACATTTTTTTGTCATTGACATTGCCCAGGAGAATCAAACAAGCAAGCCTAATGTTATTCAAACCCATCAGTTAGATTCATATAGAGTATATTAATGGAATAGTTAACCTTGATCTTTGGCCTTTATCTTGACCTTTATGATATGTGTGTCAACATTTATTATTGTTCTTTCCATTTAAAGTGCAACTATCTCACCAAATGTTGTGAAGTTTGCATGAAAAGTAAAGAAAATTGCATACTGACCTTATATTTGGCCTTGACCTGTGACCTTGACCTTTCATATGAAATTGTATATTTTCTTGTGTGACCTTGGGCTAGGTATTCCGAATAGCCTACATATGGTAAATCTAGTGAAAATATAAGTTAGTATAATAAATACTAGTACAAATCTAATTTTGACCTTTGACCTTGACCTTTAACCTTACCCTTTAGAATTTGTATTTGAATTGTGGTCAATAAGATATCAAAGTTATCAGTAAATTGTATAGTGAAAATTAAGAAATTTGAGTAAAAACTAAAAACTATGAAATATTGACCTTATTTTTAACCTTGACCTTTGACCTTAACCTTTAAGTAAAATTTAAAATTTATTTTAGACTGACCATGGCATTGACCAAATTGATATATATATGTGTAAAATTTGGTGAAAATCCATCTAACGGTCTAGGAGGAGTTAACGAACGACGAAAGACAAGCTGACTGGTGGGGCACAGTATACGGGCGGGACCTGTGTATAATTATATTAATAGGACGACGATTATGATTAATCAGACGGTGATTCCGAGGTCTATCAAGTATATCCGGTCAGGATAACAATGATAATATATTTACTAAGTTTACAACAACATATTTTTCCTTTTCCTTAGTAAACCGAATCAAGCTGTCCCCACCTTATGTTATGTTTATATACAATATTTCTGCTGCCACTCCATCAGGTACACCACGTCCTTGTCCCTGCAGGAATATTTCTGCTGCCACTCCATCAGGTACACCAGCCCTTGTCCATGCAGGAATATTTCTGCTGCCACTCCATCAAGTACACCACGCCCTTGTCCATGCAGAAATATTTCTGCTGTCACTCCATCAGGTACACCACGACCTTTCCCTGCAGAAGTATTTCTGCTGCCACTCCATCAGGTACACCACGCCCTTGTCCCTGCAGGAATATGTCTGCTGCCACTCCATCAGGTACACCACGCCCTTAATTGTCCATGCAGGAATATTTCTGCTGCCACTCCATCAGGTATACCACGCCCTTGTCCCTGCAGGAATATTTCTGCTGCCACTCCATCAGGTACACCACGCCCTTGTCCATGCTAGAATAAAAGGCATACAATCAAGCTATACAAAAGTACCTCAAAGACCCCCCCTTCTATATACATTTGTACGTTTTTTTGGTAGAAAAATATCCAGGCCGTAGACCGGTTCCTCCTAAATTACAGGCTTGCTATCGCTCGCCAGGAAAAAATCGGCACCTAAATGGCACGAAAGGTCTTAAAACTGAAAGGAATTTGGCGAAATGTCTTTAAATCGCCAAAAAAACAGAGTGAACCTCTTAACCTAACAAGTGCGCATGGGGGTAATTGAAAACGTCCCCCTGTGCTGACGTATTTGAGGTGTTTCCGTCACTAAAATATTCATTGTACCATTAATAGCATTAATAATTATCCATATGCGCCTATTATGGGTTGATTATAAAGGTATTAACCTGAAACAACAATAAAACGAGTGAAAACAGCGTTTGGATGGTCAAAATCGGAGATATAGCCCGCGAGTTGTATAATGTATGGGTGAGGCAAGCTACTCTCCCCCCAATTTCCCCAAGGCCACTGAGACACAGTCGATCGATACTCTCTCTCTCTCTCTCTTGCACTCGCTTGCCATCAGTGATGACAACACCCTGCTTGCAACTCGCTAATGTTAGCACGAAAATATACCTCAGAATAAGGGAATAATAGGGAAAATAGGTGATAACTGAAGGATAGGAGGAAAGTGGGGAAGGAGGGGAGGTAGAGGACTGAGATTTTGCATGGCCCAGGGGCCAAAACAAAAATAAAAAAATAAAAAAATAAAAATATATATATTTTTTTTTTTCGATGTCAAAAGCTGATTTTTTATTTTACTTACTCACAAGAGTCTTCCCGCAGTCCGCCGGGGGAACTCTTAAGAGTCTCCCCGCAGCTCCCGGGTTAAAATCTAATGGGGTTAAACATGAGGAAGACAGACGGAGATTAGAAGAAAAAAATCCCTAAGTAAAAATCTCCCCTTAAGGGTAAAATGTTTCTATTCGTCTTAACACTGCAAAACAGCTTCCCGGTTCTAAAATAGTTGCTTGCATGTAAGTTCGTGTGACTTGTGTTCGTGTTCTTGGCACATCATTGTTCACATTTCAATGTATTTTCATGCAGGAACTTACAATTTTATTAAATACATATTCTGCCATAATATAAACTGACTATATTTGCGTGGCTTCCTTTACGCGGGGAAATTTCAACTTGGGGGATTTCTTTTTGGGCTTCTTTGTCCCTCATGGTGAACCAGAGGCGCTCCTCCTCTGGTTCACCAGAATTTGTCGTCAGCAAATAAGTAGGTTGTGTACACTAATATACTAAGTGTATAATGCAACTACTCTAATTTTTCACATAGGTACAATATATATATATATATATATATATATATATATATATATATATATATATATATATATATATATATATATATATATGTATATACTGTATAATTATATATATATATATATACTGTATAATTATATATATATATATATATATATATATATATATATATATATATATATATATATTGTTTTTTGTATTGTTCACATGTGTGGGGAGGATCCTTACACACCGCACTCCTAAGACAAAGTAGAAAGGAAAGTCTTTTGTATCATTAACTCTCGTCCACTCACCAACTCTCTGCAACCTCTCTCTCTCTTCGATGCATTGTTGCATCTCTCTCGCTCTTCTATCGCTACTATAATAATCAGTGTTCCTCAGAGTTCTCCCAGTGTATACCAACTCCTCTACGTAGGGTACGTAGTACCCGTCTTGCAACACAATCCCACCCCTACTCTGTGCAACTCTCCAACTCAAGATTGAAACGATACTCCCAATCTTTCTTCTATTCAACAACTGAGATTTGGAGCACTCCCAGAATCAGTCTTTCCCTCTTCCTATGACTTAAATTGCTTCAAACTCCATGTGTCCAGGCATTTTGGCCCTGTCACTCTTTCAACTCTCGGGGAGGTACTCGACACAGGCAGTTCTGCCTGTTGTCTCGCTCACTCATATAAAGAAATCACAAATTATACATATACTGTCTATATATATATATATATATATATATATATATATATATATATATATATATATATATTTCTCACGTGGTAAAAGTTGATTGTTTAAGTGAAATATAATTAAAACAAAATCAATTAATCCTGTAATTGAGTTAATGCGATTGTATTATTTCGCTAGCAATAGTGTGCTAACTATTATTGTTTATTATTAAATTTGTGTTTCTTTGTCTCCAATGTCTGAACTGGATCTATTTACTATAGTGGTTGCTGTATCGAACGGGATGTAATAATTAGACAAAGTAATGATATATAGACATTATTTTACAGTACTTGTTTGGATGATAGATAATCAATAAGATAAACAGGAGCATGAATGAAGCAATTATTGGCATCAGAGAGGGTAGAGACTTGGTGGCAGAATGGTGTATAACATTGTGCTCCGACTTATGGTGAACTTTGTGGTAGTGACTTCTGTGATGACCGGGAATTCACCAGAACATAGAAAAATAAGAAAACAGGAATCAGCAGAGAGCCGATTGATCCAGACACGGCAGATCCCTTTAGATGGACTTAGAAGTATTGCAGTGAGGTGGTCACAGCGCTGGGCCAACATCAGTCAAGTTACTAATATAGCAACTGAGGTTATACAGCAAGTAGTCAAAGGCCCTGCACGGGGGAGGAACCTTGTCATGCACTTTGATCCTGCTTTGCCCGAGGTTGTAGTGAATGATGTTCTTAGTCTGCAGTTGCATACTCAGTTATCAGTTTCCTCGTCTCTCCATGTTGGACTTTTTCTTACATCTGCCAGGAACCTCTTTAACCAGTGGAACCAAACCACTCCTCCTCGTCAACTACTGCTCATAAACTTAGGAATCACCATATTTTCGGCCACATTGTTTTCATGGCCACAACTGAATGATATAAAAGAAATTGCTTTGCTCACTCCTCTGGCATCAGATCAGGTTACACTCTCCGTTTATACTATACAACCATTTTGTTTACCCACACTCAAGTTTCTAGGCTCGTGGGACCCTCAACTATTTTTCACTTGGGAGTCACTCTTCCCTGATCGGTTCCCCAAAACTTGTGGAGCTGTGTTCCACATTGCTGGTTGGTCGGCTGATGTGCCAAATTATTATCGCAATCCAAGAACTAAAAAGCTTGCAGGTGTGTCTTATTCTATTTTACAAGTTTTGAAATCCAACCTCAACTTCTCTTACACATTGACAGAGACCTCTGTTGATGGAAAGTGGGGAACATTTGAAAATGGTTTGTGGGTGGGTATATTAGGAATGGTATACCGTGGAGAATACAATTTCACCATTAATGGCTATTTTGCAAATACAGAACGAACAGAAGCACTTGATTTTGGTGAAATTTTTGATTTCGACACAATTGGTGTATTTTTGAGAAACCCCTCGCCACTGTCAGAATGGTTGAGTCTTGTCCGACCCTTCTCACCTGGTGTCTGGATGTTTCTACTTACAATGCTTCTAACATTTTACATTTCCCTTCTTCTGCTGGTGAGTTAGTCTTGTATTTCTTTGCTTATCACCAAATTTGCAATAACATCGAATCATTCTATACTATTATCAGTCTCACTAATGAACATCACTAAATATTTAATTAAAAAACTATCTATTTTTAATAATGTCTGCATAATTATACATGTAACATATCATTGAAGTGCCTATTTATAATAATTAACTCAGTACTATACAGTACTATACATTTGCTTAGGCAAATAATCACATTTAACTTTAATTACCCCCTGGGGGTTAGGGAATAGAATATGCCCCACGTGCCTTCTGCGTGTCATAAGAGGCGACTAAAGAGGTTGGGTCAGTGGGCTTGCGACCCCCACCCAGAAAAAATATCTAAGCAAAGAAAAACGAACGAACAGCCTCGGATGCGGACGGAACCAACGTTGACGAACCACGAAAGGGGAAAGAGGAGTGTGTGGTAACCACCGAGGAATATGTCTTCTAAGCGTAGTAGGGAAGGTATACAGTAGGGTAGTGATTGAGAGAGTGAGAGTGAGAACGGAGAAATGGATAGGCGACGAGCAGGGAGGTTTTAGGAAGGGAAGAGGATGTGTAGATCAGATTTTTACCCTGAATTGTGTTGTGGAGAAGTATCTGGAGAAGAAACAAAAGGTGTATGTTGCCTTTATGGACTTGGAGAAGGCCTATGACAGAGTGGATAGAGAAGGTTTGTGGAAAGTACTTAGAATATACGGAGTAGAGGGCAAGTTGCTGAAAGCAGTGAAGAGCATGTATAAGGGTGCAAAGGCGGCAGTACGTGTGGAGAGTGAGCAGAGCGAGTTCTTTGACCTGAATGTTGGTTTGAAACAGGGGTGTGTGATGTCCCCGTGGTTGTTTACTGTATATATGGATGGAGTTATGAAAGAAATACTATCAAGAGCAGTGGATGTTGGTGTATCGCTGAAAAGGGAGGGAATTGAGTGGAAGCTACCTATACTGCTGTTTGCGGATGATACAGTTCTGATGAGTGATAATGAATGGGAGTTGCAGGGTCTGGTAAATGAGTTTGGAACAGTGTGCGAAAAACGGAATTTGAAGGTAAATACGGGGAAGAGCAAGGTTATGGTCTTCGAAAGGGGTGAAGTCACAGAGTGTGAGGTGAAGCTGAACGGTCAGGCTATGGAGATCGTCAACTCTTTTAAGTATCTGGGCAGTGTGTTGAGTAAAGATGGGACTATGGATGAAGAGGTGCGGGAGAGGGTACAATAGGGGAAGAGGGTTGTAGGAACGCTAAAAGCAGTAACAAGAAATATGGTGGTCAGTATGGAAGTGAAGAAGTCCTTGCATGACAGTGTGGTAATCCCGACACTGACTTACGGAAGCGAAGCATGGACGTTGGTTGAGAGACTCAGACCAAGAGTGAGAGCAGTGGAAATGAATTACTTAAGGAGTGTGTGCGGAGTTACATGGAGGGATAGACAGACTAATGAGGAAGTAAGAAGGAGGTGTGGTGTGGAGGTAGATGTGCTGGAAAGTGTGAAAAGGAACAACTTGAGATGGTTCGGCCATATGGAACGTATGGAAAGCGAGAGAATGACTAAGAGGGTGTACGAGAGCGAGGTGGAGGGACAGAGGGGGAGAGGTAGACCGAATATGAGGTGGAAGGATGGAGTGAGGAACTACATGAACGAAGGCGGTGCTGGTTGGGGGGAGGGGCGTCGACTGACTGGGGACAGAGGTGCATGGGGGCGGTTCGTTCGTGGCCACCCCTTCGGGGATCACGGCGTCAGGCAATAGATAGATCGATAGAACTTTAATTAACAATATTTAATAACATTAGAAACATCTGATTGCCATGTGTGTATATATATATTATTTGTTATTTGTTATCACTATTTTGGAGAAAAACAATTGGGATAATGAATTACAGCTGTTCATTATTATTGCTGCTTTTATGGGTGGATATGAGAGTGAACTGTGGTGACATCAGTGTAGTGGTGACTATAAGGTTGTGTTCTTAACTATTCATATTCATAAATGGATATGAAGAAGTAGTGGTTGGTGGTGGTGATGGAACTTAGGAATCCTTTCACCATGACCTAGAACCCTTACTTCTTCCTTGATGTTATTGTTCTTCCCACCACAACATACACACGCCACACTGGTCTAGCAATACCTTTGGTACACTCGGATACCATAGTATCTACCCCACTCATAAGAATTCGTGAACCCCCTATGTTTTTCTTTATGCAATTATACCTATTTGGATTATCAGATGGATCTTTCTTTTCAATGAATAGTATATACAGTTGTGTAGTTGTTGTACAGAACACTATATTCATAAATTGGTTTCCAGAGATATACTTTAATAATTACAAATAGGTGCAGTCCACGCATATTTATGAGTGGGCTAGAGACTATGGCATCCGAGTGTACAGTACCATAACCCATTGACCCGTACTGTACAATACCGGTGCCGTCCTTTAAAATGTATTCTGGCTACTTATAAGCGATTTGATAGTTAAAAAGAAGCCTGCAGCAATGAACATTCTTAGTATTACCCCACTTAACAATTCTTGGTACCACAGATCCTTCTTAAACTGCACAAAATCGTCTACATATAGCTAGAATAAAATATAACAGACGTCGCCGGTACAAAAAGTGTTACAGATAATGACGCCTTTTGACAGTTTATTCTGGGAATCATTAGACAGTTTATTATTTAAGGAGGATCTGACGTGGGAATTACAAGGGTAAAGATTATCTCAATTAACCCTCTGACTTCCATATACCCTTCCTAGTTCAATTCAATTCAATTCAAAACTTTTATTGACATGAACATTTTACATAGTTTTACAATACTTTACAAACATTAACTCCAAACAGTCCATGGCAATTAGGACTGATACCTATTGGTATTAGCCAGACAACGAAACAAAATGCGTCATTTTCTCTTCTAAGGATTAAGGTTACACCTGCTGTGTGTCTATCTTAACTACCGGTACTATTGTTCGGTGTGTTGCTGATATGATTAATGTATAATATACTCATCGAAGATACGATAACACACTTCTGATCCTGGTTCAAAAAGTATTTTGGAAAGTAGAGAGAAACCCGCTAGTGACATTATGTTTTAGACTGAATAATATTTTCCAATTATAATTATAAATATCAACAGCCTGCGTTAGTTCACTTCAGGACATAGACGTTTCCACTCCAACCGGTCAGATGTCACCCTCTTATATCCCATCCTAACACATTTATGTATCTCATCCACCCATCTGGTTCTCTGTCTACCCCTTCTAGGTCCGTCTCTCGGTTCCCATTTTTTCTCTCCAGTTTATCTATTTATCTGTTATGCTTATGTTCTGGGTGTGGTGTCCCGAGTTCAAATCCCGGGAGAATCATATGTTTATTCTAGTGCATTGGGGTTTGTAATGGAGGATTAATGTTAAGAACGGGGTGTTCCTTAAGGGTGGTGACCTGTGTTTGTTCTGTCCTTTTCTATCTTTCTCTGCCTTGTACCCATTGGCCCCATTCAGCCTACGGTACTGTTTTAAGACGTTTATCCCCATCCAGGTGTCAATTGTTTACTGGTGAGCAGTACCGAGCCAGCATATTTTTTATTTTTGTTTGACAGCAGGCTAAATTTGTACATTTTTCGATAGAAAAATTTCTCCGGCGAAGCCTGATTTCTTCATATAATGCTGGCTCGCTATCGCTCGCCAGGAAGAAATCGACACCTAGATGGGGATAAACGTCTTAAAATAGTTGGCTGAATGGGGCCGAATGGATACAAGCCAGAGAAAGAGAGAAATGACGAAAAGCAGGTCACCCCCCTTAATCATCCTCTCTAAATATATGGCCTGCCCAAGATCATTTCCTCTGTTTTATAGTAGAGAACATTATTCAACTCCTGTTTGTTCTCCTATCCAAGAGGCTCTCTTCTTGTTTCTCCAAGTTATGCCTATCATTATCATTTGCATTCATTTTAGAGCACTTCTAAATTCTTAGTTCTAGATATCCTGTTAGGCTCCACGTTTCGGATGTATATAATTGTAGTGGGAGAACACATTGTTTTTTATTTTGTCTCGCTTATGCAAGTGGTAAATTTACCCAATGTTTAGTATTTCTTGATATTGGGATGTACAATCGCGCTAAGAAGTCATGACTCGCTTTTTCTAAGGATCGGACAATAGTCCCCAAATCTGGCTATTGCTGGCAACTCTCCACAGCCCGTCGGAGCCCGGCCTTTTCCAAATTTAAAATTATAGGTCTCTGGATATTCCCAATAGTTGGCCTAATGACAAAATTAACCTATTTATGCTCTCTAAATTATATTTATGTTGTAGTCTGAATAAATATAATTAAGGTTTGCTTTCAATTTCTTTATAGAATAATGAAAGTATTTAATTTCCATGCGCTATCTGGCATTCCACGACCTGGAGGCCTACGGCCCTGCTCATAGAGTACATACGACCTAGAGGCAAAAGCGTGACGTCACACGGTTATTTTGCCGCGCGTCCTAGGGATTTGGTGGCAGCACTGTTGTATGGTATAACAACCAAAGCACCTCAGTGGCTTGTCCTTATTATAGATAGTCTGTGCGCCCCGCGTGTCTGCCAGCTGGCTTGCTGCAGTGTTACCAAAGTTAAGGGTATATCCGCAAAACGTGGGAGCAATAGATTAAAGAGGGAACGTATTTAAGAGTTAATTAATGTTGGTAAAAACACTTGTAAATTATTTAATATAAATTAGATATATATAAGCAAGATGAAAACATTAAGTATACATATACACTATAAAACATACTCATATATGATGCAAGCTGTATACCTTCAAGCAACACAACAACATTAAAATGTCATTTTTAATATATAATATTATGTTACATGTTATGTAGATGTTAATTTGTAAAGTAGCACTAAAACTGGACATTTATACTTATGATATCTAAGGATATTTTGTCCCACCATTGACGTTGGCAACTCCCGAATCTCACATCAACAATGGCGGGTGTTGGAGGAGGTCTGCTTGTGCACCTCATAATGACGACAATTACACGATGACTGGCCATTACAGTAGCCTCTACTTATGTCTATTTAACTATGTCATGTCTGCAGAGTCTCTGGATAATGTTCAATTGATTATTAATAGCGTTATTAGTACAAGGTAGGGATTATTACGAATTAATGGGACCAAGGATAGTCAACATAATGTCTTTGTGGGGACCCTCCCCTCCCATTGTCCTTTGTGATCGTGCTGCCATCTCTCGAACGCGCGGATCCCAATTTACAGATTGGTGGCGTCTTCTTTCGCCTCTAGGTCATATGTACGCTATGGCCCTGCGTATTCAAACATTCTAACAAAATATGCTGGAGATGGCTAGGTCTTTCAAGCAGAATGCCGTATCGCTTAGAGAATTAAATGTGGAAAAAAATACTGTTATATGTTTATTTATGTGATATATTGACACTCATGGTTTGAATATAACTTTTAACAGTTTATTTTAACTTTACGAGATACTTTTCTCCCAGTATTGTTGGTTTAAAAAGTAATACAAGCATTAAGAGACTTCCTCCACATATTAATCCTGAATCTAGAGAGCGAAATATTACGAGTTTCACATTCTTTCGTTTGGCTTAGTCTCAACTTTCGTATTATATGGTTTCCTCTCACATAATGAGATAAATATATTGCAACAATACTTATATATCATGTTTTTGGAATTTTTTCCTTAAATACAGTTCTCCCCGGTGTATAATAATTGTATTATAGTAAAACCTCAATTGTTGCCAGATAGCACTTTCTGAACGTAAGGTACTGGGAATCGAGTCATGACTTCTTAGCGCGATTGTACTTACGTAAGCTATAGATTCGGATTTCTCACTGTGCAAACTTTCTCCAGAAATGGGTACGACAACGTGGTGTCACTGATGGGAGCGCCTTTATGTTCCTGGTTCGTACTGTGTTGGTCCAGAGTGTCCCGGGGCTGCTGCTGAGACACCCGGTAGTGGCACTGTGGCTCCTGGTCTGTCTGGTCGTCACTTCAGCCTACACATCCAACCTTGTGGCTATCTTCACCAATCCTGTCTTTCCCGCACACATTACTTCTTTCTCCCAGTTGGCCAACACTGATTTGAGGTTATTATCTTTTTAGCAAATCACTGTTATATGTAAACTGTGATTTGAGGTTATTGTCTTCTGAACAAATCACTGCTATAATTATGTATTATGTAAACTAAAATATAAGGTGTCTGTAGAAAGTTTGTTCACATAGCCTCAATAACCTGCAACAAATCAAGCCAGATTTTGGATAAAAGTAATTTAAACTAAAATAGTGAAAATATAGACAGAATATTGCCTCTCAGTGTGCTCTATGTATTTCCAAACCTTTCCAGACTGACGGCCCTAGACAGTAGTAGCTATATATCAACTCTCCTGAAGCAGGCAGACATTGGTGTTCTGCGGACATTCAGTGGACGTATCGACCTGTTCCCAGAAGAGTCCAAGGCTGTGGCAGCCATGACAGACGGCACTCATGGCTATGTTTGTAGCATCACTTTCATGACCATTCTCTTCAACAACTATTATAAGGCAAGTCGTTAGAGAATTCTCATGATCTGGGTAACACAGTCATAATTTAACCGAGTTATGCAAATATACTTTAACCCCTTCTGTACCGACAACATCCTTTTTATTTTATTAGAGCTATATTTAGATGATTTTATGATGTTTAGGAAGGATATAATATGGTAACTAAGATTATTATTAGCGATAGCCTTTTAACTGGTAGACGTCCTTCCTAAACTGAATACAATCGTATAAATATAGCAATGATAACATTTAAAAGACTCCGCCGGTACAGAAGGGGTTAAGAGTTCTATCTATCTATCTATCTATTGCCTGACGCCGTGATCCCCGAAGGGGTGGCCACGAACGAACCGCCCCCATGCACCTCTGTCCCCAGTCAGTCGACGCCCCTCCCCCCAACCAGCACCGCCTTCATTCATGTAGTTCCTCACTCCATCCTTCCACCTCATATTCGGTCTACCTCTCCCCCTCTGTCCCTCCACCTCGCTCTCGTACACCCTCTTAGTCATTCTCTCGCTTTCCATACGTTCCATATGGCCGAACCATCTCAAGTTGTTCCTTTTCACACTTTCCAGCACATCTACCTCCACACCACACCTCCTTCTTACTTCCTCATTAGTCTGTCTATCCCTCCATGTAATTCCGCACGCACTCCTTAAGTAATTCATTTCCACTGCTCTCACTCTTGGTCTGAGTCTCTCAACCAACGTCCATGCTTCGCTTCCGTAAGTCAGTGTCGGGATTACCACACTGTCATGCAAGGACTTCTTCACTTCCATACTGACCACCCTATTTCTTGTTACTGCTTTTAGCGTTCCTACAACCCTCTTCCCCTGTTGTACCCTCTCCCGCACCTCTTCATCCATAGTCCCATCTTTACTCAACACACTGCCCAGATACTTAAAAGAGTTGACGATCTCCATAGCCTGACCGTTCAGCTTCACCTCACACTCTGTGACTTCACCCCTTTCGAAGACCATAACCTTGCTCTTCCCCGTATTTACCTTCAAATTCCGTTTTTCGCACACTGTTCCAAACTCATTTACCAGACCCTGCAACTCCCATTCATTATCACTCATCAGAACTGTATCATCCGCAAACAGCAGTATAGGTAGCTTCCACTCAATTCCCTCCCTTTTCAGCGATACACCAACATCCACTGCTCTTGATAGTATTTCTTTCATAACTCCATCCATATATACAGTAAACAACCACGGGGACATCACACACCCCTGTTTCAAACCAAAATTCAGGTCAAAGAACTCGCTCTGCTCACTCTCCACACGTACTGCCGCCTTTGCACCCTCATACATGCTCTTCACTGCTTTCAGCAACTTGACCTCTACTCCGTATATTCTAAGTACTTTCCACAAACCTTCTCTATCCACTCTGTCGTAGGCCTTCTCCAAGTCCATAAAGGCAACATACACCTTTTGTTTCTTCTCCAGATACTTCTCCACAACACAATTCAGGGTAAAAATCTGATCTACACATCCTCTTCCCTTCCTAAAGCCTCCCTGCTCGTCGCCTATCCATTTCTCCGTTCTCACTCTCACTCTCTCAATCACTACCCTACTGTATACCTTCCCTACTACGCTTAGAAGACATATTCCTCGGTGGTTACCACACACTCCTCTTTCCCCTTTGCCCTTATATAGGGGGACTATTATGCCAGTCTTCCAGTCATCGGGTGCACTCCCCTTCTCCCATGCTAGTTTGCACATTTTCCATACCCATTCTATCACTATCTCACCACCATACCTCAACATTTCCCCACACACTCCATCTGTTCCTGGTGCTTTCCCCAACTTCACTCTTTTCATGGCTTCCCACACTTCTGACCTCCTGATCCCCACCTCCTCCTCCACTACTTCTCTTCTTCTCCCTCCCATACCATATCCAGCTATGTTTGCTGGCTCTTCATTCCTTTCATTTAGCAACTCACTGAAGTACTCCCTCCATCTTTCGACTCTCTCTTGCTTCTCGGCTAGCATTCTCCCATTCTTATCTTTCACACCCTTACTGTTTCCCTTGCTACCTTCCCTAACTTTCTTGACTTCTTTCCAGAACAGTTTCTTACTCTCCCTCCATTTTACACTCAGATTCCTTCCAAATTCCTCATCTACTCTTCTCTTACTTTCCTTCACTACTCTCTTCACCACCCTCTTACTCTCCACGTACCTCGCTCGTTTCTGTCTCTCGGAATCTTCATTCCCTCTACTACCCAACCACTCTCTATATGCTTTCTTCTTTTCTTCCACAGCTATTCTTACCTCTTCTGTCCACCATGCTGTACCTTTCACTCCCCTCCCTCTTCTCCTCACTCCACACACCTCCTCACATGCTGCACAGATCTCATCCTTAAACACCTTGCTCATCTCCTCCACTTCCTCCATAACTTCCAGGTCGAACCCACCTAGTCGTCTTTCCACTGCTCTCCTGTACTCCTCCCTGACTTCCTCCTCCTGCAACCTCTCCACCCTCCTCACCATTCCACCCTCCTCTCGCCTCCCTCCCGCTCTCCTCACCCACTTCTTTTGTATCCTAACCTTAGCTACCACTACATAATGATCAGACAGACCCCCTCCAATACCCCTATACACCCTAGCATCCATCACAGATTTCTTCATTCGTTCATCCACACATACATAATCAATCAATGACTTTCGTTCCACCACTGTCTTATCCTTCATCGTCAACATCCGTTTCCACGTGTACCTGTGGATCATTCTGTGTCGGAAGAAGGTGTTGGCTATCCACAGCCTCCTCCCCACACATACGTCCACAAGTGCACTACCATTCCCATTCACCTCTGATGGTACCCCCCACC
>JBAKBP010023875.1:0-36201 GCA_037953745.1 Lithodes maja
CATCACTATTCTATCGCTACTACAATAATCAGTGTACCTCGGAGCTTTCCAGTGTATACCACCTCCTCTATGTAGGGTACATAGTATCCGCCTTGCAACACAATCCCAACCCCTATTCTGTGCAACTCTCCAACCCAAGAGTGAAATGCTATTCTCAGACTTTCTTCTGTTCAACTGCTGAGCTCTGGAACTCTCTCCCAGAATCAGTCTTTCCTCTTCCTATGACTTAAATTGCTTCAAACTCTGTGTGTCCAGGCATTTTAGCTCGAATGTCCCTTGATTTCGGCCTGTCACTTCTTTGAAATCTGGGGGAGGCATTCGCTGCAGGCAGTTACGCCTTTTGTCTCCCTCATTCACATAGAAAACAAATATATAAATATATATATGTATATATACTGTATATATATATATATAATATAATTATTATATGCATATTTTTTTTTTCTATGTGAGTGAGGGAGGCAAAAGGCAGAACTGCCTATAGCGAGTGCCTCCCCCAAAGTTGAAAGAGTGACAGGGCCAAAATCAAGGGACGTTCGAGCCAAAATGCCTGGACACACCGAGTTTGAAGCAATTTAAGTCATAGAAAGAGGGAAGACTGATTCTGGGAGAGAGTTCCAGAGCTCAGCTGTTGAATAGAAGAAAGACTGAGAGTATATATATATATATAAACCTGAGCTACAGGTCCCGCTACAACATTGAGGTTTGTGAGAGAGAGAGCTCACATATGTGCAGTGTCACACATAGCAAAAACGAAAATAATTGGTAATTTTTAGCGATTTTCTTCGTTTGTAGGATCGTTGCAAGAAAACCAGACGTCGTACAGTGATGATTCAGGTGTCACTTGAAAGCTATTACCTTACTTTCATGAATATATAATTGTATTACGCTCTGGCTTTTGCTTATGCATGAAAATGTGCAGGGAATGATGGTTATTTTGGGCAATTATGCCTACACGTACGGGGTTAGTAGCTTTCACCAAAATGGCCACACTCCTTTATGGCCTAAGTGGCCAGAGCCTAAATGGCTACACTATATTCCTTTTGTACTTCTCCATGCCCGAATAGATAAACGATATTTTGATAAATGTGACACATGCCTTGTATCCAACACTGTTCGAACATTGGACAACGTTGCTTGCAACTTTAATTTATAATATTTTTATTATTATTATTATTGTTATTATTATTATTTTTATTAGTATTATTATTATTAATACCATAAGTATTTTAGTTTAGTATGCATCCACGGCATACCAAAAACCTCCCTTTGCCAGCAGCCATGTTATGTGTAGAAGTGTGTTGAATCAAAAGTCATAGTTCGTGGCTCTTGGTGGTAGTAATGCTGGAGTTTGGGTCTCCGGGGTATGCTACCTTTCAGTCCGGCTGTCTCTCTCACATTTTACATTTTCACTCCGGCCAAACAAAGCTGGTTCAAAATTTAACATTTGTGTTGTATTTGTCCTAATTTTAGCAGCTATTCCATTGTGATGTGTTTATTTGTAACTGTTGAGACTTGGACTAATCTCTCTTCGCATTTCCAATTTGTGCTAACTACAATTCGTACTAGCTGTCCTGCATCTAAGATTTTTCCCTACATCCCACCTAACTGTGTTCAGGATAGAACACCGTTTCCTTTGTTTTTGTCTTTACTTACGTTGTTCATGTCTATGATAATATAATTTTTAATATTTGTAATATGTGTTTGCAGCTCTTGGGCGTACAATTGACCTTCTTTTCCATCGTTCAAATCGTTTCCATAACTTGTTTCTTCTCTTGTCTGTATTCAATTTGACGTGCTTTTTTTGTTTTCATTTTTGCTAATGGTTTGATATTACCTTTATTCCAATTAATTATGCATATTCTACTCTTTCAGATATATTGTTTATAATTAGCATTAAGCTATTAATTTATATTCGAACACATTGTAATGTGTTGTGCCTTGTTTGAGTGCTTCACTCGTTAACACCCGCACAGTGGGCTTTATGGAAATTACCTAGTGGGTGGAGCAGGCAATTTTCACTAACTTTCAGGTTTTTAAACACGTCCTACTTCTGTGAAACAAAAGGTTAAGAAAAACAAACATGTGGAAGAACGTGCCTATTCTTTGTTGTGCGGAGACTCCAAAATATTGTCCCCAATTGGCCTCTGGCCTCGGCAGTGATGAGGTGCAGTGGAAGTGTTATAGCGCGAGTCCCGTCCAACTGCGCTCGGACGACTTGCATGAGCCATGACTTCGCTTTTGTTCAAACCTCCTATGCTTTTCTTATGTAATATGTTTTTTCCTATAATTAAGAAAAAAATATAATATCACTTACATGTCACATATAAAGTTATTGATAGGAGTTTTCATCTCTTGCCCCATGTATGAGTGTGTCTTTCATACAAAATGTATCTTACTGTTTATTTAATTTTATTTAATTTTGTCTCGCCACACACTTAATAATAATTAGACCCTTTATTACCCACCCCCTGGGGGTAAGGGGGCCTCCATCTTATGGTGGAGGAAAACAAGAATATTCCCCACACGTCCTACTGCGTGTCATACAAGGCGACTAATTGGGGGAATGGGGGTAGATTGTAGGCACCAATCAAACAGGGCTATACCCAGGAGAGGCTGTGGCATTTGATGAGTTGCTGGAACTTCTGTTTCATTTGCTTGGCCTCTCTTACTGATTCCCTTTGTGCCTCATTTACACTGAGAGTAGTCCAGCATGCTCTCAGCAACACCTCCTCCTATCTACTTCACTACACTTAACATGCACACCACACTTCCTCCTTCAAATTTATTTAAAAATGATTAACACAGGCCCAGCCTCGGAGTCCCCAGGGGAGGAGGACCATAAATGCCCCCACACCTGCCCAACCTTCCCCTGACGACCCCTCTAAATGCTCTGGACCATGGCCTGTCACTCTTACTATCAACTTTTGCAATAATCGCGGCCTTTCCTCTAATTTTCACTCAGTCGAGCACCATCTCTCCTCCTACAAACTTGATCTTCTTTTCCTCACCGAAACCCAGATATCTGAGACAACTTCCAGCAGCCCCTTTTCTGTATCCTCCTACTTTCTATATCCTAGTTTCATAGCCAAAGGCGGATGTTGTGCATATGTGCACAACAAACTCACTTGCTCTCGTGTTCCCGATTTCGACTCCTCTGAATTCTCAACTTTATGGATCAAACTATCCTGTCATTCTCATACTAAATATTTCTGTGCTGTCTATCTTTCCCTTAACTCTACCGACATTCCCAAATTCTTTGACTATCTGAACTCTAAAGTGGAACACACTCTATCCATCTCTCCCTTCTCTGAAATCTCCATCTTAGGAGATTTCAACGTTCACCACCGCCAATGGCTCTCCTCTCACACTACTGACCAACCTGGTGAACAAGCCTACGTCTTTTCTATCATAAATGACCTAGAGCAGCTGGTCCAGCAACTTACCTGTATCCCGGATCGCTTCGGAGATCGGCCCAACATTCTTGACTTATTTCTGACTTTTAACCCTTCTTCTTATACTGTCAATCTTTTCTCTCCTTTGGGCTCCTCTGACAATAAACTTATCTACGTCACCTGTCCTATCTCTTCAGTACCGACACCTGATCCTCCCAGGTGTCGATTTTTTCCTGGCGAGCGTTAGCGAGCCTGTAATTTTAGAAAGAATCGGCCTTTGGCCGGGAGATTTTTCTGTCGAAAAATGTATACATTTATCTTGAAAGTGAGTCTAGGGGGTGTTTTGTTTAAGCTTGATGGAGGTCTTGGGAGGAAACTAAAAAAATACAGAAAGATTATTATGCAAGCAAATAAATGGTAGAAACAAAACATCGTGCATGCCATATGTTAGAATGATGTGGAAATTTGAATATAGGAAATTGACATGTAAAAAGGCTTCAGAAAACTTGAACCAATGCATATTATATAATATAGGTTCACACACACAATACAGCGCCCATACGAATTTAATGGCGGAGTTTGATAAATCCTCTAGAAATATATGTTGCATAAAACAAGGCTAAATTAGTAAAACAACTGTCATGAGACGTAAGGACACATCTGTCCTGTGGAGAAGGAAACAAAAGGAGGGAAACATAATCGTGAGATAATTGGATAGGGAAGTGGCATAGATAAGATAAAGAATAAACTAATCAGCAAGATGAAATAATAGCAAAAGAAAAAAATAATAATTTGAGGAACAGGATATTATTGAGCATAACAATTTTAACCCTTTCACGCTTAGTTAGGTTTCTTGGAAACATATTACCTCTCCTGTTCACTCTCAAGTGATAGCCCGAGAAGCTCGATAAGCATAACAGAAGTGTCTCTATAGCAAACGCAATAGGGCTCACGGAAGCAATATCATGCAAAAACCCTTCCAAAATGTCCCAGGGACTATCAAAACAAAGAAATATGTCATTAGGTGAGATAATTCCCCTTTAGTACTGCCTACCATTCATCCACATGTGTCTCAACTCTTCTTCCCCTCCTTCCCAACCTTCCCCCCCCCCCTCTTCCCTCTCCTCCATTATCGGCTATTTTTCCTTTTATTTCCCTCATTTAATGGTGAAATTGATAAAAAAATAGATTATGTGTATGTCTCTTGCCCGGCCGATCTAGAATACGACCGGGCGGCAAAAATATACGTTTGTTACCCCCAATTGCTGTTCCCACTTCTTTAATTGCTCTTCAAGGTTCATATGTTCATCATTTAAATAAAATGAATGCACATAGAGAAGAAATAATGCTTTATAAAAGAAATGTAACAAATTCTGTCAGAATCGAAGGGTAGAAATTACCCGTCCTGGCCCCTTTCACTACCTCATTATCGCGTTCGACGGGCTGATTGTACTACTGCGAGACGGTACACATATGTTATCATTTTGTTTCAATCCACAATAATTGCCTCTATATGCATTGTATATTTCATCCAATGATAACAAAATCTCTCATCATATTATTACATTGAACATTTATATATAATAAATATTTAATATTTTTTTTTAGTTTACACCATCATAATTTCGTTATAAGCTCAGTAATACAAAACATGAAAACAATTGAAGCATTTTTATACTCATTTCAAATGTGTCATCAAAATTTATCTATTGTCAATAGTTGTTTTATACAAACATTATGAAATAGGTACTTGAGAAATAAAACAAAAATATGCAGCGTAATCAAATTATTCATTCTACATTGATTTTCAGCAACAACATTTACGTTTAGTATAATTCATTATATCTTAATAGGCCAAATTACAACATTACAATATCAAAACAACAACAAAATTATCAAATTGTGATTGACAAACCTGATGCAGACTATTTGTTTGTGTTTTCCAACATCTTTCTCATTCGCACCTTCATAAACAAAACATCAGGAAAGACAATATGTTTTTATAAATGAAATGACAACAATTGTTCAAGCACATTCCAAAAATGCAATCGGAACTTGTCATCAATAGTTTATCTACATAAATATATCATCACAAGCGTATACCCTCGCCGTTCTCAGACTTGTCCTCGTATTCACTAGCGTACATATTCTCGTCTTAATTCCTTATAAGATGTTTTAGAGCTATTTTTTATGGTGATTATCTAACACTATATAATTATTTAATAAATAAAAACTATTCTAAGCTATAAAACATTATCATATAGTATTGTAGATTCACTAACTTAGTCCAGACAAAATATCCGCCATGTTTAAAGGCCAGAGTCTCTCCCTACTAGGCCTAATTTGAGGTTGGAGGTTGACTAAGATCAGTGTTGCCTAGGGTTTCATTCAGTGGGTCACTACCAAAACTTATTGTAGCTCAATTTATATGCAATTCGAGTATTCAGTTTTATTTTCATTGATTGGTAAAGCATCCAATTGGCTCATCGCATATCTACATTTTGGGACACTCTTCCTGAATAAGGTAATCATGGTTCCAAGCCTGAGAGGGTTAACCAGAGAAGCGAAATCAAGGGTACTATTCAATAGAAGCATAGATTAGGAAGATTTAATTAACCCTTTATTAGCGGCACGCATCATACGTCGAGTGAAAGAAATTTGGACTATATGGCGGCTCACACCATAAGTCGTGTGGCAATTTCAGCACGTAATGTTGCTGAGAGAGAGAGACAAGTGGTGGCAGGAGAGTAGCGAGCGTAATGACTGCTCCAGACCACCGCGGTGGACCAACTGACATGAATCCCATACTCCTCCACCCTCTCACACTCGCTACATAGTGAAATGTATGGGGAAAGTACCGAATTACCTGGTTTTTGCACTCGTGTTGCGCGGTTGTTGCAAGAAAACTAGCGGTCATACAAGGATCGTTGTGGTGTCATTGGAAAGCTCTGTTTATGCCCTTTCAGGCATATATAATTGTTTTACGCTCTGGGTCTTATTTAGGCATGAAAATGATCACGTAAACAGCCCTATTTTGGGTAAAAACACCCCGCTGGTGGCTATCTATCTATCTATCTATATGCTCAGGCCCAATCCCCATTTTGGGGGTAGCGGACTCAAGACAGAGCAAGAACAGGGAAAACACAAAAACAACATAAAACAAAAAATAAACACAGATAAAAAACACAAACTCACACACATCCAGGTCACCCAGGAGAAGACCCAGAGACCAGGGTTACCAAGGTCGCTCCAGCACTCCCCCGGCCCCTGACCACCCGGAGAGGTTCCGATCTCGGCAGGCAGACATACAGCGGAGCCAAAGCCACAAGCCCTCCCACCACACTTCCAGGCACACCCTTCATATTAATCGTCCCCCCGGGTCAGGCGCCTGATGGACTATTATCTAGTCGAACTTGCGCCCGACCCCTTACTCCAAATGACCACGTGTTCACTCAACTATTCACAAGCATTCTCCATTCACTCCTGTCCACCACCACTTCCCCTGCCTGATCTATAGTCATTCCTCTATCATCCAAAGCCTTTCTTACACAGTCTCTCCATCTCAATGGGGGTCTTCCTGCCCTTCTATCTCCCCTTGTACCTGACTCACATATTCTCTTTGTAAGCCTTCCATCTCCCATTCGTTCAACATGACCATACCAGCTCAGCACCCTTCTGTCCACTCTGGCTGACAAATGTTCCTGCTGCCCCACTCTCCTACGTATCTCTTCATTCCTCAATCTGTCTCTATGAGTAACTCCACACATACTCCTCAAGCAGCTCATCTCCATCACATCCAGCCCTCTTTTCTCCTTTTTCTTCAGAGCCCATGTCTCAGCCCCATACATCACTGTTGGCACAACAATTCCTTGATTGATACAGTGCACTTTTTACTTTCACTCCGAGATTTCTCGTCTTCCACATACTTCCCATTGCTCCGAAAACCTTCCTTCCTTCACACACTCTCTGTTTTACCTCCACTTCTATACCTCCACTCCTGCTTATTGTTCCTCCTAGATATTTAAAACACTCTACTTGTTCCAATATTTCCCCATCCAGCCTCACATCTAGATTCACCCTATGCTCTCCCCTATTATACACCATTACTTTACTTTTATTGACGTTCACCTTCAGTTTCCTCCTTCCACTAACCACACCAAACTCTTTGACTACCCGCTGCAGTTTCTCATCAGAATCGGCCACCAATGCTGTGTCATCAGTGAACAGCAACTGATTCAACTCCCAATCTCTACCATTCTTTCCTACTAAACCCAATCCTCTTCCCATAGTTCTCCTTTTCACCTGCCTCACCACACCATCCATAAACATATTAAACAGCCATGGTGACATTACACAACCCTGTCGCAAACCTACCTTTATCTCAAACCATTCACTCAACTCACCATTTCCTACTCTCACACATGCTCTGCTCCCTTCATAAAAACTCTTAACTGCTTCTAACAAATTTCCTCCTATTTCATAAATCCTTAACACCTTCCACATTGCTTCACGGTCCACACGATCATACGCTTTTTCCAAGTCCATAAAAGCCCAAAATATCTCCTTATGCTTCTCTAAATACTTCTCGCATAACTGTCTTTCTGCAAACATCTGATCCACGCACCCTCTTCCCCTCCTAAAACCGCACTGTTCTTCTCCTATTGCAACTTCCGTACACTTTATTATCCTCTCTATCAACACCCTGCCATACAGCTTTCCAACCACTGACAATAAACTAATACCTCTATAACTTGAACACTCCTGCCGATCTCCCTTCCCCTTGTACAACGGCACAATACATGCACTCTTCCAGTCTATTGGTACCATTGACACAGCAAAGCACACATTGAAAAGTCTCACCAACCAATCTATTATCACATCTCCACCCTTCTTTATACACTCCACAGCAATACCATCCAAACCTTCTGTCGGTACATTCGGTACTTTCCCCATACATTTCACTATGTAGCGAGTGTGAGAGGGTGGAGGAGGGTGGGATTCGTGTCAGTTGGTCCACCGCGGTGGTCTGGAGCAGTCATACGCTCGCTACTCTCCTGCCACCACTTGTCTCTCTCTCTCAGCAACATTATGTGCTGAAATTGCCACACGACTTATGGTGTGAATAGTCCAAATTTCTTTCACTCGACATATGATGCATGCTGCTAATAAAGGGTTAATTAAATCTTCCTAATCTACGCTTCTATTGAATAGTACCCTTGATTTCGCTTCTCTGGTTAACCCTCTCAGGCTTGGAACCATGATTACCTAATTCAGGAAGAGTGTCCCAAAATGTAGATATGCGATGAGCCAATTGGATGCTTTACCAATCAATGAAAATAAAACTGAATACTCGAATTACATATAAATTGAGCTACAATAAGTTTTGGTAGTGACCCACTGAATGAAACCCTAGGCAACACTGATCTTAGTCAACCTCCAACCTCAAATTAGGCCTAGTAGGGAGAGACTCTGGCCTTTAAACATGGCGGATATTTTGTCTGGACTAAGTAGTGAATCTACAATACTATATGATAATGTTTTATAGCTTAGAATAGTTTTTATTTATTAAATATATAGTGTTAGATAATCACCATAAAAAATAGCTCTAAAACATCTTATAAGGAATTAAGACGAGAATATGTACGCTAGTGAATACGAGGATAAGTCTGAGAACGGCGAGGGTATACGCTTGTGATGATATATTTATGTAGATAAACTATTGATGACAAGTTCCGATTGCATTTTTGGAATGTGCTTGAACAATTGTTGTCATTTCATTTATAAAAACATATTGTCTTTCCTGATGTTTTGTTTATGAAGGTGCGAATGAGAAAGATGTTGGAAAACACAAACAAATAGTCTGCATCAGGTTTGTCAATCACAATTTGATAATTTTGTTGTTGTTTTGATACTGTAATGTAATTTGGCCTATTAAGATATAATGAATTATACTAAACGTAAATGTTGTTGCTGAAAATCAATGTAGAATGAATAATTTGATTACGCTGCATATTTTTGTTGTATTTCTCAAGTACCTATTTCATAATGTTTGTATAAAACAACTATTGACAATAGATACATTTTGATGACACATTTGAAATGAGTATAAAAATGCTTCAATTTTTTTCATGTTTTGTATTACTGAGCTTATAACGAAATTATGATGGTGTAAACTACAAAAAATATTAAATATTTTTTATATATACATTTTCAATGTAATAATATGATGAGAGATTTTGTTATCATTGGATGAAATATACAATGCATATAGAGGCAATTATTGTGGATTGAAACAAAATGATAACATATGTGTACCGTCTCGCGGTAGTACAATCAGCCCGTGGAACGCGATAATGAGGTAGTGAAAGGGGCCAGGACGGGTAATTTCTACCCTTCAATTCTGACAGAATTTGTTACATTTCTTATATAAAGCATTATTTCTTCTCTATGTGCATTCATTTTATTTAAATGATGAACATATGAACCTTGAAGAGCAATTAAAGAAGTGGGAACAGCAATTGGGGGTAACAAACGTATATTTTTGTCGCCCGGTCGTATTCTAGATCGGCCGGGCAAGAGACATACACATAATCTATTTTTTATCAATTTCACCATTAAATGAGGGAAATAAAAGGAAAAATAGCCGATAATGGAGGAGAGGGGAAGAGGGGGGGGGGAGGAAAGGTTGGGAAGGAGGGGAAGAGGGTTGAGACACATGTGGATGAGTGGTAGGAAGTATTAAAGGGGAATTATCTCACCTAATGACATATTTCTTTGTTTTGATAGTCCCTGGGACATTTTGGAAGGGTTTTTGCATGATATTGCTTCCGTGAGCCCTATTGCGTTTGCTATAGAGACACTTCTGTTATGCTTATCGAGCTTCTCGGGCTATCACTTGAGAGTGAACAGGAGAGGTAATATGTTTCCAAGAAACCTAACTAAGCGTGAAAGGGTTAAAATTGTTATGCTCAATAATATCCTGTTCCTCAAATTATTATTTTTTTCTTTTGCTATTATTTCATCTTGCTGATTAGTTTATTCTTTATCTTATCTATGCCACTTCCCTATCCAATTATCTCACGATTATGTTTCCCTCCTTTTGTTTCCTTCTCCACAGGACAGATGTGTCCTTACTTCTCATGACAGTTGTTTTACTAATTTAGCCTTATTTTATGTAACATATATTTTCTAGAGGATTTATCAAACTCCGCCATTAAATTCGTATGGGCGCTGTATTGTGTGTGTGAACCTATATTATATAATATGCATTGGTTCAAGTTTTCTGAAGCCTTTTTACATGTCAATTTCCTATATTCAAATTTCCACATCATTCTAATATATGGCATGCACGATGTTTTGTTTCTACCATTTATTTGCTTGCATAATAATCTTTCTGTATTTTTTTAGTTTCCTCCCAAGACCTCCATCAAGCTTAAACAAAACACCCCCTAGACTCACTTTCAAGATAAATGTATACATTTTTCGACAGAAAAATCTCCCGGCCGAAGGCCGATTCTTTCTAAAATTACAGGCTCGCTAACGCTCGCCAGGAAAAAATCGACACCTAAAGGGCACAAAAGGTCTTGATATCGATAAGAAATGGGAAGAAAGGTCTTAAAATTGACAAACTAATGTGGCGAACGTCTTAAAATTTCATAGCTAGTGGGGCTAAACATGAGGGAAAAGGGGGACCAGAAAAACGACCCATCTCCCCTTAAAGTCTATTCACTATGAAACTTTGACCCTTGTGTAAGTTACCATCTGAGGATCGATGAAGCACTTCTGTTCTGTGTTTATTATACTATGTGGATATTATTATACTATGTGGATATTATTATACTATGTGGATATTATTACACGACTTTATTCAGATTAGGAAGTGTATATGGAAGTTTGAGGGTTTAATGAAATAGTATGTGCCATTTTAATTCAAACAGGTCCTTCCTAAGCTGTATAAAATCGTCTAATGATAGCCAAAAATAACTGCTAAAACGCGTCATATTCTCAAAGGGGTCAAAAATTGGCTAGATCAAACAGGCTGTATTGTATCGTACCTATATTCTGGTTAAGGGGATAAAGGTTGTTTTTTTGGTCCATTTATTCATTTATTCATATCATTTTTAGTTGCCTCGCTAGACCTCCATCAAGCTTAAAATAACACTTCCTAGACTCTCCTTCAAAATACATTTGTACATTTTTCGGTAGGAAAATGTTCCGGCCAAAGGCCGGTTCTTATTAAAATTACAGGATCGCTATCGCTCGCCATAAATATCGACACCTAAATGGCGCAAATGGTCTTAACATTGACAACTAAATGGGGTGAAAGGTGTTCAAATCGTCAAACTAATGGACCAAACGTCTTAAAATCTCATAACTAATGGGGCTCAACACGAGGGAGAAAGTGGTCCAGAAAAGCGGCCCATCTCCCCTTAACGTGTCTCAACTGGTTAACGTGACTCAATTGGTCTATTTGTCAGCTTGATTGGTTTTGGTCATTTGTAGTTATAAGAGGATAGGTTATAGTGAATATACAGTATTTGTAGTTATAAGAGGATAGGTTATAGTGAATATACAGTATTTGTAGTTATAAGAGGATATGTTATAGTGAATATACAGTATTTGTAGTTATAAGAGGATATGTTATAGTGAATATACAGTATTTGTAGTTATAAGAGGATAGGTTATAGTGAATATACAGTATTTGTAGTTATAAGAGGATAGGTTATAGTGAATATAGAGTATTTGTAGTTATAAGAGGATAGGTTATAGTGAATATACAGTATTGTACCTACCCGCATCCCTTGTATTAGGCCTATATATCTTCATTGCATTTCTTCATATACAGAGTGTCCCTAATTTGGTGCACTTAAATTTCGGATATGATTACATAGATGACTCAAAGCTTAAAATGTTCCATACCAAAAATGTTAAATCTCAACTGTTAAAGAGATATTGAAGGTTTGATATAGTGTTCTCTCCTGCACCACTTTAAAGAGATATTGAAGGTTTTATATAGTGTTCTCTCCTGCACCACTTTAAAGAGATATTGAAGGTTTTATATAGTGTTCTCTCCTGCACCACTTTAAAGAGATATTGAAGGTTTTATATAGTGTTCTCTCCTGCACCACTTTAAAGCACTCTTCCATTTGAGACTGTTTCAAACACGACCAATGTAAACTAGAAAATTTCAAGTAATTTTGCAACAAACACTGTTATTAGAACTTATAATATGGCACAATAGATACATTAATGTAAGGGTGGGATAGACCCTTTGTCATTTGGGCATGTCTTATGGAGAAACACACGGGAACATACCATTTTCAACATTCAATAGCTCATAACCAGTTGAGATTTGGATTTTTGTCTTGCAGATGATTGCATGTTATGGGGAGATGGGCTGTTGTTGTGGTCTATTAATGTACTTATTACTTTATTTCTTAGTTTCCTCACTAAGCCTCCATCAAGCTTAGAAAAACACCTCCTAGACCCTCCATCAAGATAAATGTGTACATTTTTCGGTAGAGAAATGGCCCGGCCAAAGGCCGGTTCCACTTAAAATTTCAGGCTCGCTATCGCTCACCAGGAAAAAATCGACACCTAAATGGCACGATAGGTCTTAAAATTGACATCGAAATAGGGCAAAAGGTGTTAAAATCGCCAAACTAAAGGGTCGAACATCTTATAATTTCAAACAAATATGGCTTAACCCTTTCACGCATTTATGACGCAGAGGTTGCCAGATTAGCAATAGGAAATAGTTCTCGCACTCTTATAATTACCTCTCCAAAATTAGTTTTCTTCCCACAGCTAACTCAAAGACAACTGCAGAGGTTGAAGTAACTAATAAAAAGGTTTCTAAATACCCCTGACGGTAACAAAGGCTTTAAAGTATCCCCAATAGGCTCAAATTCGCGTCATATGCGTGAAAGGGTTAACACGAGGGAGAAATGGGACCAGAAAAACGGCCCATCTCCCCTTAAACATGATATTTATAACCTAATCGCTATGTTTGACACACCTATTTTAGGACACCCTGTATAACAATTGGCTTTAAGGGGGGATGGACCGGTTTTCTGGACCACTTTCTCCTTCATGTTTAGCCCCATTAGTTTTCAGATGTTAAGATGTTTGCCCCTTTAGTTAGTCGATTTTAAGACCTTTCGCCCAATTTCTTCGTTAATATTTAGATCTTTCGTGCTATTTAGGTGTCGATTTTTTCCCTGGCGAACAATAGTGAGCCTGTAATGTTGGAAGAACCGGCCTTCGGCTGGGAAATTTTTCTACCGAAAAATGTACAAATTAATCAGGAAGGGGGATCTAATGGATGTTTTTGTTTGATTTGATGGAAGTCTAGGGAGGAGACTAGAAATCTAATGAATACATGCAAAAATCGCCCAAAAAGTGAACCATTCCCCCTTAATTGTGTTATTGAATATAAATCATCGTTCGTAAAGTTAACTCATAATCATTTATTGATAATTTCCCCTCCATACTTTCCGATTCTTATAATTGCCTTTCTCCATACCAATCGTGTCTCCTGCCATCTGTATTTTTGTTCATCTTCTTTATGCTCTTATGTATAACTCTGTATATTTGGTTTTAACATTTCTTACACATGGTGAGGTGCATAGGTTTAGTTTGCACACTAAGTTGGCATATTCTTGCATGGATTCTTTTTATATGACACATACAATTAAAAACTACCTCACTCAATCATAGCATCGGATCTAACTAAATCACTAACTATAAAATTTAGTTGATACTTTGGGAAGTACTAGATCTTCATGTAATGTAAATTCATGTTTCCACTTTCATAAATTCTCAATCTGTAATATGCTTACCCAAATACTAGACCAACCATACCACACTTTCAATCTGTAATATGCTTAACCAAATACTAGACCAACCATACCACACTTTCAATATGTAATATGCTTAACCAAATACTAGACCAACCATACCACACTTTCAATCTGTAATATGCTTAACCAAATACTAGACCAACCATACCACACTTTCAATCTGTAATATGCTTAACCAAATACTAGACCAACCATACCACACTTTCAATCTGTAATATGCTTAACCAAATACTAGACCAACCATACCACACTTTCAATCTAATCAAACTTGGAATAACTTGAAATTATTGACTATGGTAGGGTTTATTGACTATGGTAGGGTTTATTGACTATGGTAGGGTTTATTGACTATGGTAGGGTTTATTGACTATGGTAGGGTTTATTGACTATGGTAGGGTTTATTGACTATGATAGGGTTTATTGACTATGGTAGGGTTTATTGACTATGGTAGGGTTTGTTGACTATGGTAGGGTTTATTGACTGTGGTAGGGTTTATTGACTATGGTAGGGTTTATTGACTATGGTAGGGTTTATTGACTATGGTAGGGTTTATTGACTATGGTTGGGTTTATTGACTATGGTAGGGTTTATTGACTATGGTAGGGTTTATTGACTATGGTAGGGTTTATTGCCTATGGTAGGGTTTATTGACTATGGTAGGGTTTTTAGAAAGGTGTTACATTTGAGGGGGTAAGGTTTATTTTTTGGTCGAGTTTTTCATAATATATATATATATATATATATATATATATATATATTATTTCATTTGTTTCCTCCCTAGATCTACATTAAAACATGAAACAACAAACATCCTCAAGATACCCTTTCTAGATATATTTGTACATATTTCGGCAGAAACAAATTCCGTCCGAAGGCCGTTCCCTCTTAAATTACAGGCTCGCTATCGCTCACCAGGAAAAAACTGAGTCGTTGACATGCAATGTCTTCATATTGACAAATAAATTGGGTGAAAGGTCAAAATGAAGCCAAACTAGTTGGCCTAAATGGGGCTAAACATGAGGGAGAAGGAAGGCCAGAAAAAACAACCATCCCTCCTTAATCGACAACTTCTTTCCACCCTAATTTTCATCTCCTCGTTTCTCTTAATTTATAGTCTGTAATATTCATCGCATCATTTTTACTTTCCTCTATCTCCTTTATCTCCGTTTGTCCTCTGCTGTCCTTCCATCTATCTCCTTTATCCCCGTTGGTCCTCTGCTGTCCTTCCATCTATCTCCTTTATCCCCGTTTATCCTCTGCTGTCCTTCCATCTATCTCCTTTATCCCCGTTTGTCCTCTGCTGTCCTTCCATCTATCTCCTTTTTCCCCGTTTGTCCTCTGCTGTTCTTCCATCTATCTCCTTTATCCCCGTTTGTCCTCTGCTGTCCTTCCATCTATCTCCTTTATCCCCGTTTGTCCTCTGCTGTCCTTCCATCTATCTCCTTTATCCCCGTTTATCCTCTGCTGTCCTTCCATCTATCTCCTTTATCCCCGTTTGTCCTGTGCCGTCCTTCCATCTCTTCTTTTCATATATTCTTCTTTTTCGTATCTTAATTTTTTGTATCCTCTTCTCTTCCTTTAGTATATTTCATATACATTTATTGATCTTTACTCGTCTTTCCCCTCACTCAATTTCGTATTTTCCTTTCATTCCATCTTTTCTCCTCTCCTCTCTGCTCTCCTTGCGCCTGAGGAAATATCAAAGAGCCTCTGATTCAGACTTGGGGGCGAGCCATTCCGCAAGACCTGTGAGTGTAAATGTGCTTATGAGCGTGTGTGAGACGGCTTGTTTATGTGTACGTACGGCTTGTTTATATTTGTATATATTATGTTTGTGAGTGTGCTTGCGTGTTTCTGTGACTTTAAATTTGATATACAATTGTAAGTCTGAAATAGCATAGGCCCTACGAATGTAAATTTCAGGCAAGTATATATATATCCCAATTTGCTATCTCACCATCATAGGTTATCTTACCTTGTCGGATTAGGTGTTAAGAGAGAATGACACTTTGAGATCATATTGGTTACACTTTCATACTCCTAGAATGTGGTTGTTTGTTGATTCATTAAGTTCAGCTATGTCGCCCTATCATTTTCTGAATATTACAAGTCAACATTTGGGTCAAAACGTTTGTAAAGGTAATCTTTAGTCGTGTCGTGAACACTTTAGAACACTGGAAAACTGCAGGAAAGTTGAAGAACTTCATAAAACATCTTGATATTTTGCTAAGATTCAATCCCCACAGCATCTAAGCTGGATAAACCCTTAAAGATCGGGCAGGATGTTTTGAGCTGGTTTACATGGCCCATGGGTATAAAGCTGTAAAGGAACGAGTTATTGCAATGAACACACAATAATAAGTCAGTTGTAATTACCTAGTGTTAAGCTCAGCAGAGAAACCAAGCTGGTGTCCGGAGGTCGCGTATGTTGCGCCCGGGTTAGGTGCAAGTTATCCTCGCTTTCGCCAGCCAGGATCGGAAGGCTCTGGGCTCGGCCCTCGCTTTTGTTTGGACCTCACTGCATGGTTACAGATACTATGTTCGGGCAGAGATCCACCCCACACTCCTGGGAGACTTTTGTGCATGACTGGGGGCAGAGTTCAATGTTGGCGCAGACGAACTACCGCTTCTTCGGCCTAATCGCTGTCCTCGGGAATGCTTCCAGGAAGTGTCTGTCAGGTATATCCAACACAGCTGTGCCTGACTGATGAGCAGCCTGGACTGTTCTATACCTGGTCAACAACCCCTTCTCGACGTCCTTGGCGAACAGCCTGAGGAAAGACTTGTTTCCTGTATGTGGCATCCACAGGTTGTACGCATTCAGGAGTATCAAGTCAGGAAGGTGGAGGAATACCTACTGATACCACTTCCAGTTCTTACTCAGGCAGTCCACAGCTCTGATCTGCATAACACTTTTATCCACCAGGCTCATATTGACACTGTTGTTGTTGTTGTTGTTGTTGTTGTTGTTCCCCAGGCTGCCTGGCCGAACAGCCCCAAGGTCCCGAGCAAGGCCAAGGCCATAGAGCGCCCCCACAAAACCCTCCCTGCTTACCACTAACAAAACCCAGGTGACCGAAGCCACTCTAAGGCAGGGAGCTGAGGAGGGCGCGGAAACGCCCGGGAAACCAAAGCCCCACCCAAGGCCCTGTGCCCCTGAGCAATTATGAAGGGAAAGTTGAGGGGCAAGGGAAAAATGTGACGCTTTGGCTCCCAATCTGCCAACTTTTAGGTTGGCAGTAGGCAGGTCGATCCACGGAAAAGACGCCGTCACTTGAGATCTAGAAGATATATAAGTAAAAGGAACAGTCAGAGTAAGCTATGGGTATGGCAGAGATCGCTCAGCTCTCACTATGATAGACCAGCCCATCACCACATGACTAGAACCCAATCCTCTCAGCATCAGCTAGAAAAGGCCCCAGAAAGCCGCCTTTGGCGGGGGGGATAGCTCCCCTACTTCAACTCCTTTCGGAGTTGGGCACCCGCCCTTAGTCAATAATGGCTCCAGCTTTGACGATGGGTACCTGAACAGAAGTAAATGCATTGCCTCGTTCATATCTCTTCTTGCCACTATCAACTAGTTCGCCCTCGTGGATGGTGGATTGCATGTGTACTGGCTTGTTGTACTGCCAAAAAAAAAATCAGTATTCTGTCAGTGCTGCTCTTCTTCCAGGTCATGATGCCTTTTTGCTGCTTGGAATAATTTGGTGAGTGCTTCTTGTTACTCCTGACGGTGCCGTAGGATTCAGATTTCTTCATTAGGAGCCAACTGGGGATGTGTAGAAGTTGTCCGTGGACAATATATGGTTGCAATTATTGTACAAGTTCATCATCTATTTCAAAAAGAACCCAGAGAGGCCGAAGGGATTGTTGGGAATGTTCACATGAGAGGCAGTGTGATCGAACACATATTCTGTCTCACAGTCACATATAACAAAGAACTTTATCCCAAATCAGAGTCTCTTGGAGGGGATGTACTGCTTGAAGGCAACATGACCTTGAAAGATGATCAAGGACATGTCAATAACTATCCTCCGGAAGGGCCTAAAAACGTGTACAAATTTCGCCTTTAGGTGCTCAAAAACTTAACAAATTTTACAGAGCCTGTCTAGGAAAGTTGGGTCATAGTTGTCTGAGAAATTGAGGCACTTCAGGATCTGCCGAAACCTGTCCTTAGGTATGCACTTGCCAAAAATGGGTGAAGTTGATGTCATCGACAAACCAGGAGAACATGTTTCTTGATCTGGGGCATGAGCAGAACGAGGGCAAAGAAAACCAGCAGCCCCGGGATGGTTACGTCCTTCCACGCAAGCATTTTCGGCAAGTTCATGGAGAAGTACTAAAACCTCTTGTAGTTGTCCGCATATCTATTTGTCTCCAGAGCAATCTCCCCCATCAGGTCATCATATTAAAACATCCTAAATTAGTTGACTGGTTCGGCAACCTCGTTGCAAGGGAAGGCGCCATGAATCCCTGTGAGCATGCGGTCAAAATTGGGCGACTGGCTGACGAAATCGTCACCCTGAAGCCATGTGAAGTTCTTCAAGGCCTGCATACATGAGGTTGCTCCTTAGGGCTGAACCTGGGCCTGGTTGTGGGGATGCATTTAGAGCTAAACCACCACCTCACGCCCAGCAGCATGACCAGACCCACGACCAGTCCCACTAACAGCAGCACATCTAGCCCCAAGGCCAACAGGTAAAGGAAGACATGCAGGCTTTGATGGCGATGAAGGAGGCTATGATGACGAGGCAGGTGAGGTTTAGACAGGAGGTGAGTACAAAGGAGCACAAAGGAAGTCCAGCAATAACTGGTCTAGTAGCACCTCGAGGTTGCTTGCTCTCTAAATCACTGCTGCTCAAAGTGTTCAACAGTAGTTTAGAGTGGGTAAGGGACAATTGGAAAGACAAATACTCCCCTAGAAGTAATGTCCCTGGCAGAGTTAACCCGTTCAGTACCAGCGACGGCAAAGAGCCGTCACTAGATAAATCACTCCCCAGTCCCAGCGACGGTAGAGAGCCGTCAGTAATATACGATCCTTGTATCAGGCAGTGCCTCGTACCACAACTGTTTGAGCACTGTTCTAGAATTGGCAACACTTCTTAGCTTATATCCAAGCCTCTAGAAGCTGGGAGAGGCAGTATTCCTCTATCTTTTGAGGTGGGAGGTTGTTATATCTTGCCATTTTGGCCACATTGCTTGAGACTGGAGGGGGACTTTTATGGTAATACCCTATGGTACAGTAGGGATTAAGATATGTTAGTAGGGTCAATATGAGTAATAACACCAAACAGTTATGAGTGATCCTTCATGTATCTGGGAAAAAGTGAGTAACGTCATACATGTTTATGTATACATGTAGTGATCCTCGATGCATCTGAGGAAAAAGGAGAAAAAAGTTATTTATTCACAAATGCACTCAGTCATGGCTTTAAGGCAAGGTGTTTAGCTAGGCAATGTAGAAAGGAATCAACAGGGCTGCAGTTTATAGTATTTCGAGGAAGCCCATTCCACAAGTTCACAACTCAATAGAGGAAGAAATTCTAAGCCTCACGTGAGTTAAAAGATTTACCAATGATATTCCAACCATTTCCCCGCATGGAATTGATTGCTCGGTCGTAAAGTATTTATTACAGTTCATGTTGTTGATGCCTCTGATGATTTTGAAGACTTGAATTAGGTTACCTCTTATTATGTTCTGGATTAAAGGAAATAGATGTAATTCTCTATATGGTTCCTCGTATGGTTTGTTATTTATTTAGGTATAATTTTGGTAACTTTATGTTGAACTTGTTCCAGTTTGTCAATATCTTTTATGTAGTAAACTACACCAGGATTGAACGCAATACTCCAGAAGAGGACGGACTAAGGAATTGTAAAGAGTGAGGATTGCATCTCTGGATATATGCTTAAATGACCTGCCTACCTGTCCCAAAGAAGGGTGAGAACTCTCAATCTTCAAACTAACGTCCAATTGCACTTTTATCTTGCACCTCTCAAGTTTTTACAATTATTTCTATAACAATTTCTTTGGTATTTGTTTTCCCATGATCTACTTTCAGATCCCCGATATGTTTTCCCTTTATCACGTCCAGTAACACTCAGGCCGCGGCTCTCGACTTAAGTCGGGTGAGACAACCATGGCCTAACCCGCGGGTGCCGACTTAAGTCACAAGGGATGTTGAGCATATTATCGGTTCTGAGAGAGAGTCCACGCGGTGGGAGGACCGCAGGCGGGCTCTGACCACTTGGCCTGGGCCTAGCGAGGTAACTGGTGTCATTACCACACCCCTACACATGCCTGGCCTCGCTAGGCAAGGTAATATTTCGGGAATTTACCGTATTTTAGGGTTTTTGCACTTGTGTTGCAACATCGTTGCAAGCGAACCCTTGGTCGTACAAGGATGATTCAGGTGTCATTGGAAAGCTCTATTATTGCCCTCTCACGGATACATAATTGTATTACACTCTGGCTCTTGTTTATGCATGAAAAAGAGCATGGAATGATGCTCGTTTTGGGTAAATATGCCCGCCTGGCAGGTAGTAAAGTTACAAATATCCCCGTCCGTAATGGGTTAAGTATCTTGAAAACTTAATACCATTACCATTCACTCTCAAGCGCCATTTGCACTACCGCGAGATTATACACATATGTTATTGCTCTGTTTTAACCCACAATAATCTCTTTACATGCAATATATTTTGAATCCAAAGACAGAGCCAAGCGGCTCGCTTGGTGTAGTGACTAGCGTCTCGGACTTCCACCCAGAAGGCCCGGGTTCGCGCCCACGCTCGGCGCATTAAAGATTTTTCACAAGCACTGAGTCGTTACCATCCCTCATGAGCAAAGGGATGGGGTAGTAGTACAGGACCCCAATGGAAATACGCCTAATCGGCCTTATTGAGCTATCCTTAGCTAGCTTAGCATGCGCTAGCTTTAAGAACAATTATTATTATTATTATTATTACATCTATATAATATTTTTGATTGTCTGTGTGTGTGTGTGTGTGTGTGTGTGTATGTGTTCTTAATAGGCGGCCGCAGTTTTGGACCTGGGGAGCTGAAATTTTGCATGTGGGTGTCAATTGACCCGGGTCAGGTCATAGAGGGAGCGAGGCCACGATCGGAGGTCGTTTCGAGGCCGAAATTGATTTTTTTTTAAACAATTGAAACAATTGTCGTTTGGGGCAGAAGGAGGCCTCCGATCGAAAAGGTGTATGGAACGAAAGTTGTTCGCAGCCCTCCAAAATGGGGGTACGGATGAGGTCAGATCCAAAATTGGAGGTCATTTAGTGGCCGAAATTGAGGTCGCCGTTTAACCCTTAATTGGTGGCGCGTAACTTATGTCGTGTGAAATAAATATGGACTAAGTGGCGGTTCACAACTTATGTCGTGTGCCATTTTCACCACGTAATGTTGCTGAGAGAGAGAGATGAGTGGTGGGAGAAGCGTAGCAAGCGTATGACTGCTCCAGACCACCGCGGCGGACCTACTGACATGAATCCCACCCTCCTCTACCCTCTCGCACTCGCTACACAGAGAATTATGTTGGGAAAGTACCTAATTACATGGTTTTTGCACTCGTGTTACGCGATCGTTGCAAGAGAACCAGTGGTCGTACAAGGAAGGTTGGGGTGTCATTGGAAAGCTCTGTTTATGCCCTTTCAGTGATAGATACTAGTTTTATGCTCTGGGTCTTATTTAGGCATGTAAATGATCACATAAACAACCCTATTTAGGGTAAAAACACCCTGCTGGGCGCTACGGTCAAATAGACCACCTAGCCCGCTAAGTAAGGGTTAATGAGGCACAGTGAGGTTGAGGCCGGTGATTATGGTAGTAGTCGTATTGTGATGATTGTGGTAGTAGTGATTGATGATGGTGATTATGGTAGTAGAATTTAAACCCGGGCAACGCTGGGTACCCCTGCTAGTAATATAATAAAACCGGAAAACAATCCTGTAAGATATATCAATTTCGGTATATGCAACACAATAAAAAAGTATATTATATATGTGAAAGGAGAGGTGTTTTTACGCATCCTCATAATATCATCATAATATAATCATCCTCGATAGCTAGTTTTGCATGATTATTTTCAAAATCGGTACATAGCGAGTAAAAATTATGTATGTGTAAAAAAAACAATAATTCTATATTGTTTTTGAACCACAAAAATTACTTTTAGTACATCCTATTTTATCTCAATAGAAAGAAGAAAGCCCAATCTACTATATTCCAGCATCAAAACTCACAAAAAACATACATTTTACCGTAGCTGACTAATAATATAATATTATTATGCAATATAGCTCACTTTGCACCATTATATATTCAAATTTTCAGCAATGACATGATTTTTATATATGATATGACTATATAGTATTCTTCATGTTCTTTCCAAAAATGAAAACGGAAATTGTATATCATTAATAGTTTGTTGATAGATGAACATAATGGCAGAAGAGTATATTATGCCCGCCGACTTCAGACTGTGAGCTCTGTACACTTGTGTTCATTATTGTTGATTAATTTTCTGGGAAAGTGTATCAGAGATACCAATATTAGTGATGAGTATAGATAGCAGTGTGAAGATAATTATAAATATAACCTGAAGTCCCTGCTCCTAATATTTGATTTTATATTAATATTTATCAATGGGTAATCGGTGGCTGACCCCCCCCCCCCCCCCCCAAACAAAAAAAAACACACCAAAAACTATATATAGGGGATATTCTTCAAAACCTTCACACAGTACACAAAAATTAGCTAACACTACAATACATTTAGTAAAATGAAACTATCCAAGTAAATAAAACCCTATCATAATAGTAGATTAGATACACATACCCATAGTTCAGCCAATAAATCCTCAATCTTTAAATGGATGGAGAGTGAATTTCCGCTACACCAACTAACATAGAATGAGAAGTTCTCGCTCTTCCTACCTCTCAGGAGTGGAGAGTTGAGTGGGAGCAGTGTTGCCAAATGTTTGCCATTGTGACACATATCTGACCTTTGCTTCTATTGTTTTTATTAATTTCACCCCAACACCAAACACCTCCAATTAAATTAATGAAAGCATATAATTATGTGATCCACCGCGTCTCGAACTTGGGTTATCACACACAGCTTATTAAACACTCTAACCATTACACCACCAGAATTTGACTCAAATTGCGTATTGGGTTATTGTACCCAATTTTTGAAGTCACCAATACGCTCACAGTGTATTGGTGCGCTTATGGATACCCTAATCGAGTATTGTAGCCAAAGATGGTTAAGGGTTGCTCTAATGGTTATCTTATCTCACTAACTTTGTCATCCTCCCTTCAGGGCTTTGGTGAGACCTTTTCTGTAGTGCTAAACATGTTCAAAGCCTTTGATAGAGTCTGGCACAAATCCCGATTCTCTTTAACGTTTAAATAACCTCATGTGGTCCAAGTGTTTAAAATCTGCATGTGGTGTACAAATCTGCATGTGGTGTACAAATCTGCATGTGGTGTACAAATCTGCATGTGGTGTACAAATCTGCATATGGTGTACACATCTGCATGTGGTGTACACATCTGCATGTGGTGTACAAATCTGCATGTGGTGTACAAATCTGCATGTGATGTACAAATCTGCATGTGGTGTACAAATTTATCTTGAAAGGAGGTTTAGGTGGGTGTTATCTTAAGCTTGATGGATGTCTAGGGAACAAACTAAAAACCTCCCCTTAAAGTGTGTGTAGACATTAGCCAGAGCGAATTGTTATGCAAACGTGCTGACCCGTGACTCACCAAGACCAAACGGTAGTGTTGTAACGTAAGGCCACGGGTAGGACGGGTAGGACACATATTAAGGGGAGGTTCCTCCAGCAATCTTAAAATGTCACCCCCTTGACCCCCTTTCAAGATAAATTTCTACATTTTTCGGTAGAAAAATGTCCCGGCCGAACGCCGATTACTCTTAAATTACAGGCTATAGCGCTCGCCAGGATAAAATCGACACCTAAATGGCACGAAAGGTCTTAAAATTGACAGAATGGGGTGGAATTTCTTAAAAATCACCAAACTAATGGGGCAAACGTCTTAAAATCTCAAAAGCAATGGGGCTAAACATGAGGGAGAAAGGGGTCAAGAAAAAAGTCCTTCAAGTGGATATCTCCCCTTAAGGGAGGTCATCGGCTGTTTTCATCTTTCTCTCATCTTTTATCTTTCCCTGGCTTGTATCCATTCGGCCCCATTCAGCCAACTGTTTTAATCGCTCGCCAGCATTGTATGGAGAAATCCGGCTTCGCCGGAGATATTTTTCTATCGAAAAATGTACAAATTTAGCTTGCTGTCAACAAAACAAATATATATATACTGGCTCGCTATCGCTCGCCAGGAAAATATTGACACCTGGATGAGGATAAACTTCTTAAAACAGTAGGCTGAATGAGGCGGAATGGATACAAGCCAAAGAAAGAGGGAGAGAAGGAGGAAAACAGCGAGGGGGGGGGGGGTCCCTTAAGGGGGGATGGTTGCATTTATTTGCTTGTTTTCTTATCTTTCTATAATTTATTTTAGTTTCCTCCTTGTACTTCCAAGAAGCTCAAAAAAAAAAAAAAAAAAAAACTAGACCCGATCAAAAATGACCCTGCCTTCAACATTACAGGCTCTCTATCGCTTGCCAGGAAAAACAATCGACACTTAAATGGCACGAAAGGTCTTGATATAGATAAATAAATCGGATTAAAGGTCTTAAAATCGACAAACTAATGGGGCGAATGTCTTAAAATCTGAAAACTAATGGGGTTAAACGTGAGGGAGAAGGAATGCCAGACAAATATGAATATAAGCACATACTTCCTCAGGGACCTAATACATAAGTGAACACGGGGTAGCTTGTCGTCCATCACTGTATCTTTCTATTACCTGATTATAACATTATTGTTATTTACCAAGGATTAATTCTCACATACTAGCTTGTTATGTGGCTTTATATTAAGTCTCTCATTCTCTCTCTCTATCTCTCTCTCTCTCTCTCTCTCTGCCATGTACACACTTACACATATCACACTAAAACCCACACTCACAGACGAAGGCACTTGAACACGCACCCTCATATTACATACCCACACGCAAACACATCTCCCCCCACCCCTCACCCCCACCTCCACGCGCGTGGAATCCTGAATATCACCTAATCTCACTTCCCAACTGCTCTCCTACTACCCACCATTCTGACACCAATGTACTCGCTGTGGTTGGAAGGGTTTACCTTGCCTATGTTTGGAGCCAATCTTGGAGCAGAGAGTGGAAAGGTGTGTTTGGTACCGTACGCTATTGATTTAACATTTGAACTTAGTATTGATATAGAAGTGTTTATTGATTAATTGTTTCCAATTATATATTTTCACAAAATATGTTTCAAGTATTAACATTAATATGAATGAACTACCTCATGTACGCACATAAACAATAACCAAACTTACAAACGAACCCAAACACACATATACCCACTCATAATTAAACTAAACTCCTCTCTCTCTCTCTCTATATATATATATATAGTAGTTACAGAGATGGAACGAATATCAATTTTCACTATTTGCGAATACGAATACGAATACGAATATTTTGTTGTAAAATTCGCGAATACGAATACGAATAGCGAATATTTCAATCCTTATTTCATCCTTCAAGAACTGGCAATTATTTTTATGTCGCCAACACACGTTAATTAAATTACTATGAAATTAATTACCAGAAGTTAATGGCGATGTGAATGTGTGATTTCTTAAATATCATAAATGAACTGTATGAATTAATGTTTAATATATTGTAAGAGTTCAGCCATAGAAAATTGAATAATTAAACTTAAATCCATTCAATTATTGTCTATGTATCCAGTCCTCAGTCCCAGTGTTGCCGCTTTGTTGGTACTAAAGTACCAGATTTGGTACATTTGATTCTCTCAAGTACATTTTATAAATTTTCCAATAAAAATAGTCCATATCTGGTACTAAATACGAAATCAGTGAGGAAATAATTATAATTTAATATATTTTAGTGACATGCTATTACATTGGATATGTCTGAAATGGCAATATTGCAACGGTTCATATGTCCAGGTCCAGGCGTCCAGCGTTCGTTTACCGGGCAGTGATTCCACTTTAAAATAATTTGGTACTTTTCACTAGTTTGATCTGGTACTATTAAATATAGTTAAGTAGCAACACTGCTCAGTCCTCCTTCATTCCACTTTAGCGGCCCCAACGCACATCTACACTGTTATTTATTCGTTTGTGTTAACTTTAAAATTTAATATTTAAATTTTTGGTATATATTCTATTGGTTTCGTGAACATATTCGCATATTTGCGAATAGCTATGAAAGGAAATGCGAATACGAATACGAATACGAATATTGAAAAACATTGCGAATATTCGGACATATGAATACGAAACGAATATTCGGTCCATCTCTAAATTATATAGTGTATAAATATATATATATATATATATATATATATATATATATATATATATATATATATATATACTGTATATGCAACATGTACAAGCAGATAGAAGGTGTGGCGATGGGCAGCCCCCTAGGAGTTATTTTTGCGAACTTTTTTATGGGTACCATCGAGGAAGAGCTCCTAGCTGCCCAACGACCCGCCGTCTACTGTAGTTTCGTGAAGAACTGGTGAAGGACGAAATAATTGAAAAACGAGAGCTCGCCAACAACCTTCGTAAAGAACGAGATGCTCTTCTACGGATTTGGGAAGACGAAACCTCTCCAGACCACCTCAAAGCCGAAATCAACACAGCCCTCGAACAACTCCTTGAACAACACAGAAGACAAGCCGAAAACACAACCATAAAAAAGCTTGCCTGTCTTTATGGCGGAAACATAAAACTTCCCAAACCAACAAAAGAATACATAAACCTGACTAACACCATTCTGACCCTGGACCAAGAAGACCTGCTCAACAAGGGCCTCAACTGCCACTACAGCTCCAAACCTGGCCCCCACCGGAAATGCCTAGAAACGGAAATCCTCCTGGACGACTTCCTACGACTTAAGAAGGATGGCAAGGTCACCACTACTCCCGCCCTACAACCCACTCTCCTCGCTGAAGCCGCCAAAACCAGAGGAACTCACCATAGCAAAATCCTCAACAAACAACACTTCCAAGCTGCCAAACAATTAAGAGACAACCCCAACATCATCATCCGTCGTGCGGATAAAGCTTCCTGCCTCGTGATTCATGACAAGGAGGAATATCTTAGAAAAATGGACGTCTTCTTTTAAGTGACAACACCAAATTTAAACGGATCACCCGCAACCCAACCGACGAAATCCAACGTACTGCCAACACCACCATCAACGCCAAACAAGGAGGGGTCCACCTTAAAAAACTCGTCGGAGAATACACCCCTGGTTATGCGTACGGAACCATCAAAACACACAAACCTGGGAACCCCCTCCGCCCCATCATCTCCCAAATCCCCACTGCCACCTACCAGATCGCCAAGGCCCTGAACAACCTCCTCACCCCCTACGTGCCCTGCCAATACAACCTTGACTCAGCCCACGATTTCTTGGAAATTTTACGAGACGCCCCCCGGAACTACAACCACACAATCGCCTCCCTCGAGGTAGAAAGCCTGTTCACCAACGTGCCAGTGGATAGGACCATTGACATGATTCTACGTTGAATTTACCATTGCCCTGATACACCAACACTGGACATCCCGGAGAAGGCCCTGAAAACACTGCTGGAGCTATGTACCAAGGAGGCCCCCTTCCTTTGCCCCCGGGGCAACATGTACAAGCAAATAGACGGTGTGGCGATGGGCCGCCCCCTAGGAGTTCTTTTTGCGAACTTTTTTATGGGTACCATCGAGGAAGAGCTCCTAGCTGCCCAACGACCCGCCGTCTACTGTAGATACGTGGATGACATCTTCGTGTAAATCAAGGACCTCCACGAACTACAGGAACTCCAGCGTCGCTTCATGACCTCTTCCGGACTTAACTTCACCTTTGAAAAATCAAACAATGGACAACTCCCCTTCCTCGACATCCTCGTAGCTCTGAACGACCATGGGTTCAAAACCACCGTCTACACTAAACCAACTAACACAGGACAATGCCTCAACGGCGATAGTGAATGCCCCCGCCGTTATCTTCTATCCTCCATCTCCGCTTATGTAAGGAGAGCCCTCACGCACTGCTCTACCTGGGCCGACACCCACCAGGACTAGAAAGACTATCTCAAGTTTTAGTGAATAACAGATACTCCAACTCGGACGTCTCCAGCACCATCAACCACCATCTTCAAAAATGGTACACCCAAAGCCCTCCCAACATTGACCCCCCCAATGAAAGCAAGATCTTCTACCGCAATTTTATGTCCTCTGAACACAAAAATGACGAGGCCGTCATAAAAGAAATAATCTCCAAGCATGTCCACCCAACCAACCCGGAAAACAAAATCAAATTATTCATTTATTACAAATCCCCCTAAGACCTCCAACCTCGTTCTCCGCAAAAAACCAGCTTCCACCAAGATAAAGAGCCCGATGACCGACGATCACGTCATTTACCAACATACCTGTAATTATGAGGACTGTGGACCTCATTCCTATATTGGCATGACGCAGACTCGTCTTTCACGTCGGTTAACTCTTCACCTTCAGGCTGGAGCCATCAAAGACCACTATCTCACCCCTAACCACCCCCACCTCACACGCAACGAGTTAGAGAAACACACCACCATACTCGATAAAGAAAGTGACCCAAGGAGGTTACCAATACTCGAAGCGTTATATATCCAAGCCTTACATCCTAACATCAACAACCAAACTCTGGACCTTCAGATCCTTCCTTCTGCCAAAAGGCACTATCCTACAGGGCCTAATGCCCCCCCCCCCTCGCCCCCCGGTGCCCTTGACGCAGCCCCCCGCGCGACCTCCTTCAGGTTCGTCTTCTGCCGGCGCCACACGTACTACACAACTTAGGCCACGCCCCTCGACACGCAGCCAATCAGCTTCGACCTCGCCAACCGACCACCACCTTTCCGCATCCAGTGCGCCTGCGTGACGCGGATCTCTCTCTAACACTCCTAGAATACCCCTCCACCAATAGCAGACATTTGCCCCCTGATTTTCGCCTCCTCTGATCCTCCACCCTCTATATATACCCTTCCTGTTTACCTTTTATATCATTCTATCCTTACTTGATAATGCTGGTTGTCCAGTGAAATGCGTCGTATATCCTGTATCATCATGCACATTAATGTAACCCTGTACCACCATGAATTTTGCTAACCTCATTCGTCTACTTCCTGCCACCCAGCGAAAACTCATCAGAGACCTGGAAACCTTGAATAATAAAATTTCCAACGCAGAAATTGCCATTTCTTTCAACCTCGTATGTATTAAAGAACATTTATTACCTGGCTTTACTAACATATATATATATATATAGATAGATAGATAGATAGATAGATAGATAGATAGATAGATATACGTGCATATATGTGTGAGTGTGTGTTTTTTTTTCTATGTGAGTTAGGGAGACAAAAAGCAGAACTGTCTGTAGCGAGTGACTCTTCCAGAGTTGAAACAGTGACAGGGCCAAAATCAAGGGACTTTCAAGCCAAACAGCTTGGACATATGGAGTTTGAAGCAATTTAAGTCATAGGAAGAGGAAAAGACTGATTCTGGGAGAGAGTTCCAGAGCTCAGCTGTTGAATAGAAGACAGACTGAGAATAACGTTTCACTCTTGTGTTGGAGAGTTGCACAGAGTTGGGGTGGGATTGTGTTGCAAGACGGGTACTATGTATCCTATGTAGAGAAGGTGGTATACACTGGGAGAGCTCTAAGGAACACTAATTATTGTTTTAGAATACTAGCAAGAGAGATGCAACATTGCAGCGAAGAGAGAGAGATTGCAGAGAGTTGGTGAGTTGAGGGTAGTTAATGATATGAAAGGCTTTCCTTTCTACTTTGTCAATGAGTGCGGTGTGAGAGGATCCTCCCCACACATGTGAACAATAGTCAATACAAGGACGCACTGTGCCCCTGTACAGAGCAAGAAGCTGTGTTGGGGTATAAACCCCTTGAGGCAGTTGAGCACACCCAGCTACTGGGAGGCTGCCTTAACAAAACTGGTTATATGGTCCTTCCAAGAGAGAGCAGAAGAAAAAGAGACACCGAGAATATTGAAGGGAAATGTGTGTATGTGTGTTTCAAATTATAACATACTATTGGCTACTGCATCTGCCATAACAAGTTATTAAGGACATACCCATTGTTTGAATAAATATGAATGATGAACAGCAAGACCTGGAAATTGTTCATGAACCGGATTGTGTGAGGGAACCTTATCTTTATGAAGTCAGGGACCCGACCAATCATAATAATCGGCTTAGATGGCATTCAACATGTGTAATAACTGCAACAACAAATGTTGTGAAGACTGTAGCAATATTAACAGCCTTGTGCTCTGCAGTTTTTTGTTTTGATTTCTATGAGTATGAAGGAGACAAAAGGCAAGTTGCCTGTATTGAGTGTCTCCCACAGAGTCATAAGAGCGACAGATAGCCAAATTCAAGGGAGGTTGTGGTAAAAATACTGGACACACAAAGTTTAAAGCAGTTAAAGTCATAGAATGAAGGAAAGATTGATTGAGGGAGAGAGTTCTAGAGTTCAGAGGAGTGTGACTTTGTTGAATGGCAGGTACCTCACACTCGCTGCAAGTAAGGGGGTATGCACTGAGAGAGCTCTGAGGAACACTGATTGTTGTAATAGCGATAGAAGAGAGAAAGAGATGCAAGATTGCGGCGTGTGGAAAGAGATTGTAGGGAACTAGTAAGAGAAACTGAATTAATGAGCCGAAATGCTTTGGACTCTACTCTTTTGAGAAATGCGGTATGGGTGGACCTCCCCACACATGTGAAAGATACTCAATACAAGGGTGCACTGTGCCCCTATACAGAGCATGAAGCTGTGTGGGAGTGATGAACCCACTGAGATGGTTGAGCACACCTAACTTCTGTAAAGCTGTTTTAGCAAGAGTGGCAATATGATCTTCCCAAGAAATGTTGGATGAAAAGGTTGTTAAAGGAGAAGTCGTCAAGGATCATCGTCTCAGGAATCGTCCCTCGACTCGGTGTAGAGAGCCGATTTTACAACATAGCCACCAGCACAAATCGTTGTCTAGCCAACCTCTGCAGGAAGGAAAACGTCGGATTCGTCAACACCTGGGACAATTTTGACTACGATGACCATTTGTTTTTGGACGATGGTGTTCATCTGAACCAGGTGAGAGCAGCACGTTTTGGGCGTCTTCTCAACGATGCAGTGAAGGATTTTCGGAGAAGAAATCGACTCGGCACAGGACAACCAGGAAGGAGGACCGAAAACATCGAGGATGGCGACCTACGAAGAAAGTAAATGCTAATCCGTCAAGAACCACAAATTCGGATAAAGCTCCATCAACATGACCCAAATCCAAAACCGCCAATGATAACGACCTAGGACCGAGGACAGTCATGAATGTAAATGTAGATCCAACCAGAACCAAAAATTCAATTAACGAGCATTCCGTGAGTTCTAAAACCGAAAATTTTAATATTTTCTATGCAAACGCTCGTAGCATACGCAATACATTTTCAGATTTAGAGGAACTAGTGTTTACAGAAAATTATGACGTGATTGGCATAACAGAATCTTCGCTCAATACAGAAGACAGAGACTTTTTAGCAGAGTATTCACTTCCCGGTTATGTAATGTTTGAGAAAAGCCGAATAAATAAAAACGGAGGTGGCATTTTACTTTTTATCAAAGAAAGTCTTAACTCGACCCTCATGTCAAAACCTCAAATTGTGAACGTAGACACATCCTTTGTGCTATCAAAGAAAATTAAAGGTAGAAAAAATAATACTTGCATAAATATACAGACCTCCGGCTCAATCAGTGCAAACTGACCGAGAAATTTACTAACAAATTGCAGATGCAAGTAACTCACAAGATACCGTAATTTTTGTCGAATTTAATTTACCTGTGACCATGTGGGGCGATACTCTTACTTCACACTTCAGACATGACTTGTATGCCAACTTGCAAGAGAGTTCGCTCTATCAATACGTTCGATCGCCGACCCGTGGTAATAACATTCTTGACCTTGTACTTGCAACAAAAGAAGAAGTAATAGAGAATTTGAATGTTGGTGATAAATTCAGTAACACCGACCATCGTACGATAACTTCCGGTTTAAAGTTTACTAGTAACGAACCAAATAGCAGTATCGAGAAAGTCCCCAATTTCAAGAATGCAAACTTTTGTAAACTTAGAGCTATGTTCAAAGAACCTGACTGGAGCTTTATAATTAACAATAATGTGGTAAACTATCAATGGAAGTTAAATATTACTAAGCTATAATGAATCAAATGAAATCAATCTAAATGAAAACTACTCTATATCTAAATTGAATTCAATCTGAAACAAGCTAATTTATATCCAAAGGTCTCACATAACAAATGTATATATAGGGTAAGGTTATAAGGGTTAATATTAGCCAGGAATTAACTCACCAATAGTTCCACGTGGCAATGAGGCAAGGGAGAACGTTTTATCCAATATGGCGGTGGACAATGGGGAACGAGACTTCGGTCCCAAGACACGAGTCAAGTTAAAGAAAGAATAAATGATTACATGGGAATGGACATGATTATTATAATGTATGCTTATCTATCAGTCAGTCATGATGTCGATGAGAGCGTCGTGATGGTGTAGCTGAGTGTATTGCTGTATGTGTATTGTGATTACAGGCACAAAAGCACGATCAACTGAGGGCGGAAAATTGGATGTTAACTGGTTGGTGTTCGTGAAGGCTCTGACGTACCTCAAAAGCACACCTTGCTGCCTTGGCAAACCGCCAGGAGCCCAAATTATCGTACCGCATTTAGGTTGCTCTATACGATAAATTATATTAATATATACGATAAATTCATATATACTACATAAGACCATGGCAATATTCCTTAATAGCATATTAGGCCTTTTATAACTTAACTTATTTACAATCTTATAATATACGATCTACTCGTCCTACGTTGTGCTGTAGGAGAGATCGTGACGTCACAGAGACATATGAGATCACAAAAGAGTCATATTCTATCGTATTTATACGATACACTCCCCCCACAAAAAAGACCTGAACCCCACCTTAAACCTAAAGTTGCCCAGAGGCTATCTTCTGACGCCACAAGTCGACGGCGCCAGCAGCAGCGCGTCTGGGACGCGTCCCGGTCCGAGCATGATCACCATCAGTAAGAGGTGAGTCGTTCCTTTGAGAATCCTCAGACCCAGCAATAACAGGTGGAGCCTCAGATTGCAATGCGGAATCGAGCTCCAAAGCGTACAAACGTGCGATAGGACGAACAGTAGTTCCAGTGGCTGTCTTCAATAGCGCCACCCGCTCTACAGAGTCTGCCCCCTTGTATACCTCCAATACGCGGCCTAATTTCCAGTATAAACGAGGACTATCTTCTTTAATTAAAACAACTTCGCCAACTGTAGGTGCCGTTGGTCTACCAGAGGGAGTAACACTCCTTTCCCTCAATGCTAGCAGATATTCACTAATCCACCGTTTCCTAAAATCCTCGATTATCCTGGATATATACTGGTATCTCTTAGACACCGCTACCTCAGAGTACAACGAGGGATCCTCTAACTCTACTATGGACTGAAAATCAGATGGAAACGCAGTCAATGGTTTTCCATATAGCAAGTGAGCTGGCGTTAATGGTAGTGGTTCTTGCAGGTCGGTGTACACAAATGTAAGCGGGCGATCATTCACGACTGCCTCTATCTCTGTGAGGACTGTCGTCAACTCGCTTTTCTTTAATAGAGCACGTCCTACAACCGCTCTTAGTCCTGACTTTACTATGCCGACACATCGTTCCCACATTCCACCAAACCAAGGTGCCTTAACTGGAATGAACCTCCATTCGCACTTCTTCTCTCCCAAAAAAGTGATAACAGTAGGATCACTACTCATATCCTTTAGATATTTTGATGCTTGGACATAAGTGGGAGCATTGTCGCTAAGAATGAGTTGAGGGAATGAACGACGGGCACAAAACCGTCTGAACGCCAGCATAAATTCTTCGCTAGACATATTATCACATAGTTCTAGGTGTACCGCTCGAGACGTCGCACAGGTAAACAATAATATATAAACCTTCTCATGCTCCCTCGTCTTCAATGCCCCTGTGTAATCTAATCCTACCTCTTGGAAAGGTTCTACGTGCTTTACACGGCATTCAGGTAGAGGTGGAGCTGGTCCAGTTGCATATGGTTTACCCTTTAGTCTCTGGCATATTACACACTTTCTCACTACGCGTCGAGCTACTTGTCGAACTCTGGGTATCCACCATGTGAGACGTAAATTTGATATAATATGACATACCCTGTAGTGTTTTACTTCCCTATGTGCACGTATGATCAATAGATCAGTAACGTGATGTCTTGTTGGCATAAGTATAGGTCGGTTTGTGCCGTCTGGTACACCCGACCACTTCAGGCGACCCTCACACCTGATGAGGCCATTGTCTAGGTGCAACCGTAGTTGACGCACTATATTAGGCATTAATGTCTTATTCGAGCTTTTCAAGGATTCTAATTCATTGGAAAAGGTTTCTACTTGAACCCATTTGATCAAAGTTACTTCAGCTGCTTTAAATTCACGAGCATCAATGTTGTGACCCCTGTTGCAGAGTTGGCCCGTTACTTTAAGCTTGAGATTGGATACATATCGCAACACCCAAGCTACAACTCTGACTAGTTTATTATAGTCACCGAATCTTGCCCACTTCATGATAGGACCCGGTGGCTCATTTGGTTGGGCTGTAACTGCCACTGTTTCCAGTGGCAGAAGTCCCTCACCAACAGCATGCCATATCGTCCATTCACTTTCATGGAGCAGCCACTTTGGACCATGCCACCACAATTCGGACTTCATTAACTGGCTAGCCGTTATACCCCTAGTTATGAGATCACTAGGGTTTTCCTTTGTATTTACATAATGATAAGCAACGTCTGGCAAAAGGGCTCTAATCTCATCTACCCTATTCCGCACATAAACTGGCAGAGACTTCTTGCTATGTATCCAGTTGAGTGCGACCTGACTATCGCACCATACATGAACGATTTCAATATTTAATTCGCTCTCGTATGCTGCGCGTACATGTTGCACCAGACGTGCTAATAGCAGCATGGCAGTCAATTCCATTTTAGGGATAGTTAACTTTTTAACCGGGGCTACCTTGGCCCGGGCTGTAACTATCTGTGCCCCAAATGAAGTAACAACATATATGGCTACCCTGTATGCCGTGGCGCTAGCATCGCAAAACGTGTGTAACGTAACGTCACCGAACGCCGCCACTTTACGAGGTATAGGTTTAGTACATAGGATGGCATATTCATTCAACAACAATGTCCCTTGGTCATTCAGGTCCTCGGGCAAACTGTCATCCCATCCTATCTTACGTCTCCAAACTTCCTGCATTAGAATCCTAGCTCTTATGGTAACAGGTAATGCTAGACCCAAAGGATAAAAAAATTGCGCAACTTTGCTCAACAGACTTCTTTTGGTGTGCGCTCCTGTCTGCTGAGCAAAAGACCTTGTTTGAAAAGTTAGTATGTCATGTTTAGGTTGCCAGATCATCCCCAAATTTCTGGACTTTTCCTGGTTAAGAGATGCCGTACCATCCACTTGTATTAAACTCTGAAGATCTTCACTATTAGTAACCCACTCGCGGAGAAATAGATGTGCATCCGCAAACAATCTGCGTGCTTGCCAGTATGCACATAACAAATAATTTTGACTATCGCTAGTACCCTGCAAATTGTCAATGTATAATCCGCGAGATAGTTTACTTGTGTCCTCATG